>JAJIBD010003482.1:0-56289 GCA_021461705.1 Cryptotis parvus | reverse complement strand
AGTTTTTGTTCCTTTTGAGTCAGCACTCAAAACAATGAATGATTGAGCTTTCATACAACACAACAATCTCACGTCTCAGAATATTTTCTCAGCATCATTTCTGTAGTATGTATCTTTCCAGTTAAATGCATTTCACTTAAGTTTTCAAGTTTAGGGCATTCCATTTTTCATAATATCCCATATTTCCTTAGTACTTGTAGACTATAATGACACAACTTCTCTCATTCCCAATGTTGAGGATTTTGGAGTGGTTTTTGTCTCTAATTTGTTCCTTAGTCATATACACAAGAGTCCATAACTTTGGGGATGGAGTATAGTACAGCTGGTAAAGCACCAACTTGAATGCAGCTGATCTAGGTATCCCGGGTTTCCTATATGTTCTTCAAGAACTACCAGACGTAATTTGAGTACAGAGCCAGGAGTGTCCCTGATTACCACTGATTTTGGCCTCCTCCTCCGCAAGAAGTCCATCATTTTCATGTGTCCTCCCAAAACTTTGTATTTTGTTGTACTTTATTTATTGGAAATTTTTGCTTTGTAGAGTAATTTTTTTCTCAAAGTCAAATCTTTTGTTTATATAATTCTGAAAATTCAAGTCTATGTAGTTATTTAACATTCTTGTCATTTTGTCTACATTTCTTTGAGATATTTCTTATCTTCTCTTTACTTCTAGTTATTTACTCTTTAAATGCTATATTTTATAGCGTTCTTTTATAATTTGCTGTGGTCATTTGGACAATAGCAGTGAGTTACTGTTTTAGACACCTTGTCTTTATCTTCCTACTGGCTCCCTTCCTTTAAAGATATTCTCAGGACATTCAGTTTACTTGGAACCCTGTTCCAGTTCCAGCCATATTTTCTGAAAGGACAACCATTCCAAATTCTATAGCCTTTCACACGTGCATTTCCTGTCATGCAGACCCAGGGATACAGTCCTGTTGCCAGGTCTGGCAAAGGACAAGCAAAGGGAAACAGATAGTTCTCGGGAAGCTGCTCCTCGAACATCTGCAGGAATTATGTAGGTAACACTTTCCCCTTAATATCTGCTCTGTATCACTTTCCATTCAAACTTTCTACTGATTCCCTTTTGGGAAGGATAGCTGTTAAAAAATTCCTTCATTCCTACATCAAGCCCACGGAGGGGCTAATTGGAATATAATACCCACAGAGTCCAGAGCCCAGTTTCTCATGAATGAAACAGATTGTTCAAGCTGCAACATTTTTACTCTTTTTTTTTCACTTTGAGTCACTCCCAGGAGTACTCAGTGGTTACTTCTGGCTCTGGGCTCAGGAATTACTCCTGGCAGTACTCAGAAGATTATATGGGATGCCAGTGGAACCCAGGTAGGCCACATACTAGATAAACGTCCTACCTGCTGCACTATTGCAGCCCAAGCTGCAACTTCTTTTAACTTTTATTTTTTAAAAAATCTTTTAAATATAAAAACACTGTGATTGACAAATTTCCTCATAGTACAGTTGTCACCTGTATTCATTGTTCAACACCAGTTCCACCACCAATGTGCCTCTACCACCACCAAAGGCCACAGCCCACCACCCACTCCCCGTTCCCACACCAGCTCCACCTGTTTGTTGCAACTGCACTGATCATTACAACGTATATCTGGGCAAGGTCCTGGGAAATACCTAGCCCTAAACTTGACTATTATCTAGGCCTGGCATGCTCCTTGGGTAGGAGCTGGAGCAGCTATGTGTCTGGACCTCGACTTCCTCAGCATTACTGATGATGGAGGCTGCGGAGCCCGTGATCACGCCCACTGGGTCAATGGAGGTGGGGGAATGAGAGGAGGAGCGAGCCTCGATCCCTGTCCCAAGCCCGTGGGCCTGGTCACAGCATCCCAGGGAGTCTGCTGGCCTTAGGAGCTCTGTTGAACCTGGCCAGGGAGCGAGCCAGTTTCCCCCTCTTGATGCTCCTTGGGCCTTTCAGCCCACCGTGGGTAGGAGCTGGCTCCAGAGGAAACATTTTTAAAGAGTCAGTCTCCTGAAAATGTGAGATTGTGCAGATTGAATGCTCTTTGTCTATAGCTGTGGTGCTCCTTTAAAAGATGTGGATCACTGGGGAGTGTTTTTTTTTTTATCATATTCATAGACAAAAACTCCTTATATTGACATACTACTCTTATCGACCGCTTTTTCTGTTCTCTCAGTACCCAGAGGTATTGCTCTGGTGGGATAATTTTATCTTTTTTTTTTTGAGCCTAAATAAACGCATGTTGGGGCCTGAGCAACAGTCTAGCGGTTAAGGCATTTGCTGCGGTGGCCTGGACTGAGGTTTGATTGTTGTCATCCCAATTGGTTCCCTGAGCACCGCCAGGGTAATTCCTGAGTGCAGAGTCAGGAATAGCCCCCTGAGCATTGCTGGGTGTGATCCTCCCAACCAAAAAAATAGCTGCTTGTCCTTTGAAGCAACACTTCACTTAATCCCTCTGAATAAACGAATTGCTTGCTCACAATCTGTATTTAACTCCATGACTCTCAGGGGTTCTACAAGATTTTTCATGTAGGACCAGTTCATAAGAATAGGAATACTACAAGTGCACCTTGTAATAAGTGCACTTAGAGCTTGAGACACAGTGATTCCTAGAAATTTAGTGGTAGATTAATTTTTCCTGCAGAGCTTATTTGAAATACTTCCCTGAGCTAAACACGTGAGAGCTTGTGTGAAAATGAAGGCTTCCCATGGATTCTGGGGATTTTTCTGGAAAATGCACTGCTTTCCAAGAGCTATTTTTATTTTTTTTTGTTTGCATCATTGTGCATATTGTGTAGGAGTAATTATATAAACTTAGAGTTTAATCTGATATATAGTCAAAAAGACGTGGAATTTTGAAATCACAATTCTCTATAAATATTTTTTATGCTTTCTCAAGCTTTTGTGGAGAACTATATCTTGGCAATTATTGGGAGGAGTAAGGCTTTATTTTTGGTTTGAGGACATTGACTTCTTCCTAATCTGGCCCAGATATTTATTAGTTTTAAAATCTACAGATAATTATAGCTCAATTTTGTCAAAGTGCATTTAATCTTCTTGGCTAATTCTATTGTAATCGAACTTAAACCTGGTTTCTTTATGCCATGTGGGGAGAAATGGAGGGTTAGAGGGGAGGTGCTTATTTGAGAACATTCATCAATAGATGTAACTGGACAGGTAAGGTCAATGCTCCAGGTGGCACATGGTCACAGTTAGGGGAGAGAGGTTTATTTCAAGGCTCTGCTGCACGTTCTGAATGAAGTTTATTGTTATGACATCATCCTCACTTATCTTCTTCTAATGTGGTTTCTTAAGTAAGAGGGAGGTTTCAGAGTGCCTCAGTGTATGTGGCAATTGTTTTTCTTTAAATTTCTAGAAACTTCAGAAAGTCATGATACCTATGTGCAGGAAAAGTATCTGCATATTCAAAGGTCTAAACTCACAAATTCCATGTTCTCTTTAAGATGAATAGTAAATAGCAATTCACTGGGATGGTGCATTTTCTGAATAATTAAGCACCTCTTCAAAGTTTTTAAATAATACTGAAGTACATTTACAGCTTGATGTGTGAGAAATTCACCCTAACTGTCAAGCTGTACTATTGTAAAACCTAGGGTGCACTGTATCCCTCAGACCTCTGACAATTTTAACCAGACAGCATGAGGGCCATTCAGGTGAGTATTTGACTTCTAGACTTCATAGTGTTATCTGATCATGAAATCTTATTGCAACTATTTTAAAAGCAAACATACTTGGAGTTATTTTAAGCCTTGGGAAGATGTTCATGACTCAATACTGTTTTTAGAAATATAGGTCCCAAATTTTTCATTTGGTATGATTCCAATTTTGTTATTTATGTGTATTCATGCTAAATATTGTGATGGATATTTTTGTATAATAAGTACTTACTAATATTTTCAAATGTGGAAAATATCCCTGATTTATGTTTATAATGGAAAAAAGACACATTTCAATAGAATACAATGAAAAAATATATTGTGGACATAGAAAATGTAATTAATCTACCAATAGATCACCTTAAAAATGAATAATCTGTTTCATCAGTATTTTTACTTATTTTCTTATACCTATATTATTTTTAATTAATCAACTTTATTTTTAGAAGTTTTAAAATTACAAAAATAGATTCATAATCCCCTTTTACCATCTCTCAAGTTTCCCTCTTTATATATGTACTGTATTAGTATGATACATTTGTTAAACTGATGTACCAATGGCCATTATTAATTAAATTCCATATTCCTATTAAGGGTCACAATTTTTTGAAGCATAAATCTTTTACACCACAATTTATGGGGTGAATAATCACCTTATTTGTCGTGGAACCAAATAAACAATTTGATATATGTAACTTGCCTTTCAACTCTACAGTATGGTAACTATTTAAAAATGATAAAGTTGAGAAAACAGCAGACCATAATAAGAATCGCTACCCCTGGTATACAATAATAGTCAAATTATATGTCTTTGGTTGCCCAATCTTCAGAGGGGCTGTGAAGGTTGTTGGAGCCTGTGTTCTGCAGCAGCCAGTGTGGGCCAGTATAAGATGGAATCTGCTCTTGAGGGAACAGTAACTTTAATTGGAGTACAATTGTTTAGGTGGTGGGACTGGGAATAATACACAAGTTTCCCAAGCTTGATTAGAGTCAGAATTTACATGGGCATTAAAAACAATAATCCTTTTGGCAGCCCAATTAAACACCATATTTCTCAGCAGTAGAATGAAGTGTAGAGGGGCCTGTGGCTGGCTATTATCTGCCTGCGTCTCTGCAGCTCTTTCCAGACACCTGCCAGATGCTAATTAATCAAATCCTTCATGCTGCGATCCAGGTGGGGCATGGGAACAGAGGTCATTCCCCCCAGGACATTTGCAACAAGTCAGCATTCAATGCGCTTCCACCAATCATTACACTTTCATTTCCTACCTCCCAAGGGATCAATCATTGTCACAGCCAGCTGACTCAGTCTCTAAATCTGTCTTGCCAGTTATTGTACAGACCACATTGACTGCTTGATATTCAGCAATGTCACCTACAGGCATTTATGGAGCACCTATGCTGAGCTAGACAACAGGAACTTAGTGGTTGCAAGAAAGACCAAGACTTTTCCTGATGCCACTAACCTCCCACTTCTGACCATGGAGGTTCCTAAGGACACTGTGATCTTTGCTAATTTTCAGGGCCTTAGCCCTCATGGTTTGCTGATAGTGGGGCAGATAAAAATTGATTTTTAGAATTTCAAGTTACCAAAAGTTCAGCTTATCATTACCTAGTTTGGCCTTTCTTTTTGAGTGAAGGAAGCCCTCCAAAAAGACAGTATTGCTGCTTGCTTCTTTCCAAAGGCAGTTATACGTCACTAATGGAATGGGCCTATTTATCTTTTCAGGACCAACATCAAATTTCTGACAGAACCACCTTGACTTTTTATTATACTTAAATTAATATGAAAAAAAATCCCCCCCCAAATGAGCCTTACAATAATAAAAATCTATACACAAAATCAGGTAGAAAAGCTTTACAAATATAAATTAAGAGTAGGGTCTCCTCTACATCATTAAAAAGTATATTTTATATTTCCATGGACAAAGAGTTTATTATAAAATATGGAAAAATAACATGGTGCCAAAAACCTATATCTGAAACCTACTTATGGGAAAGATAAGACATTTATTTTTTTCTTATTGTGAAAGCCCAAGCCAGGCCACCCTTCCCTACTCCATGGGGGCCGCTATTTTCCACATCTGGACTTCCCTCTTGTCACAACTCCACCCAGCAGACCAGACTATCATCGACACCCACCCTGCAGCAGTTTCTTTTCAATCCAGCCCAGGTATGTTGAACCAGAGACTCTCAGACAGAGAGGGCAGAGCTGCTCCTTGCTCTCCCTGTGCCCAGCTGCTCATGAGGCACCCGGGAGGCATGGCGGCTTCTAGCCCTGGCCTGCCACCCCAGCAGAGCCTCACAACAAGCCAGACCACCCTCCCCTACTCCATGGGGCCTGCCATTTTCCACATCCAGACTTCCCTCTCCTCACAACTCCACCCAGCAGACCAGACTATCACAGCCCGGCTCGCACGGCTGAAAGCGGCCACACTGTTCATCAATAAATGCTTTATTTAGAGGTGACTAAAACAGTATGCCACCTGCATGGCAAGCCTGGCAAGCTGCTCGTGTAGTATTTGATATGCCAAATACCAGTAACATTTATATTAGGTCATTCCCGTGACCTAATATAATGGTTTGAGGCTCTTTATGTTCCTTGAGCAAGCGGATGCCTTTGGGTTCTACTAACATGAGACAGGACATATGGAGATATTACTGGTGCCTGCTCTAGCAAATAGATGATTAATGGGAAGATAGTAATAGTGATATTGTGAAAGTAATAAATTTTACCTCATAATTTTGAAATTAAAGTTACTAAAATATTGACTAATAAATACAATAGTATATTTCCCTCCCCCAACTGACAACATAGATGTAGATATAAATTATTCTGACAACTTCACCTTGTAATGGATTTTTTAAAATAGAATAGAACTTTAAAATAATATAAAATTAAGAAAAAAAACTGTGATGGCCTTTTGGAACTGACTAAAGAAGAGCTTTTTATTTTAAAATATGATAAAAATATATTTATTTATCTTACCACTAATCATCAGGGTGGGACTCTGACGTAACAGGGCTGTGATCAGCTCTTATGATCACAGAGACTCAGATCCATGGGGCAGAGCTGCTACCAGCTCTCCCTGTGTCCAGCTGATCATGAGGCTGGGAGGGAAGGCAGGTATCTATCCCTGGCCTGTCATCCCAGCAGAGCCTTGCAAGAAGCCAGAGGAACCCCCGCACCTTGAGGGCTGCCATTTTTAATATCCAGACTCCACAGATCATCAGAGCTCCACCCTGCAGAAAAGCTGATCTTTCCCTGTTCATCAATAAATGCACTTGATGAGAAGCTACTAAAAGAGTATCCCACCCGCACAGCAGAGCCTGGCAAGCTACACATGTTGTATTTGATATGCCAAAAATCAGTAATAATTATAGACCTATTTCCCATGAACTGAAGTTATGTTTGAGGCTCTTCATGTTCCTGAAGCGAGCAGATGCACTTGGGCTACACTAGCATGTGATAGGATGTATGGAGATGTTACTGGTGCCCGCTTGAGCAAATCATTGAACAATGGGAAGCAAGTGATACAAGTGATACCACTAATCCATCAAGTATTTCATGACAGAAATATAGTAGTCCTATTTGAAAACGTTCATGCCATACACTCCTCTTCTTCCCTCTATGTTCTGTTTTGTTTATCAGGTTTTTGGAGGGGGTTTGTTTTTGGGCAATAGCTGACAATAGTCAGGGATTACTCCTGACTCTACACTCTAATCAATCATGGCAAGGCTCAGGGAACCATATGGAATGCCGGGATTAAATCTGGGTTGGCTGTATGCAAGGCAAGTTCTTTACCCTCTGTACTCTCTCTCTCTGGCCCCAATCCTCTGCATGCTTGGCTAGAAGTTCAATCTCCACTTAAACTTCTAGTTCTGAAGCTTCTGAAGTATTCCCATAAGATCCTCTTCTCTTTTTCCAGCTTTGGTTTTGAGATAAACTGTGCACACCCAGATTTTTATTGCTACAGATTGCATAGCAAGGGACTGAGGTCTGACCTCTCTTTATATTTCACCTTTTAATAGCACATTATCTTTATATGTATCCAATTTGGTACATAATGTTGTCTCCTAAACATCTTTGATTTGCCTTTTCATCCACATGTATTTTTCTGATCTTAGTTTTCTGTTTTACTCACAGGTAGAATATTCTTAAGATAACCAATTCCACATGCAGGAGCTCTGTAGAAAACATGCAGCCTGTCTGAATCACCCAGAAATGACATTGAGGACCTCTAGCAATAGGTGCCTTAATTTTGGCATGTATATCAGAATCAGTGTACTTTATAATTAACCTTTACTTTGTAATTAATAACTTAGTCTCCAGTGTCTTTGGTTATTGGTCTGACTCTAGAAAAAAAACACTCCATTTTATAGTATCTATATTGAACCACTGACACAGATCAGAAATTTTTTATTTTACATGGCTGTTTTTGCACTTTTTTATCAGCAAAACAATAAGAATTGCCTAGGAAGAACTCTGGTAACATTGATATCTTCTAGATATCAATATTACCAGACTTTGTAATCTAGTAGCAATAAGGGTAGATTGGAAAAGATTTCTTTGAGGTGGCAAACAAATCAATATTTGTATTTCCTTCAGATCTTCTGTATTGGACTATTCTTGAAATACTTCAAGACTTTCATGACTTTCATTTTCATAAGCATATTCCCTAAGTCTATATAGTGACATACCATGTTGCTGGAAGTGTTTATTTACCAGCAAGGGGAGAACAGTGATTAAAAGCACACATTCTGGCACACTCAAATTCCAGCTATACTGGGTGCTGGAGTGGGTAGGGCATTTGCCTTGCAAGCAGCCGACCTGGGTTCGATCCCGGCATTCCATATGGTTCCCTGAGCACCGCCAGGAGTAATTCCTGAGCAAAGAGGCAGGAGTAACCCCTCAACAATGCCAGGTGTGACCCCCAAAAAGTAAAAAATACAAAAACAAAAATTCCAGCTATACTATTTAACAATTATATGCTCTCTGTCCTTTAAGTTTCATCAGTAAATGCTTGAGATGAGAGCCTTCTACTGAGATTATACCACCTACATGGCAGAGCCTGGCAAGCTACCCGTGTTTTACTTCTTATGCCAAAAACTAGTAACAATTATGGACCTCAATTCCATGACCTGAATGGTTTGAGGTTCTTCCTGTCCCTGGAGCAAGCAGGTACCCTTGGGTTCACTTGATCACTTGATCACTTGAATCCCGTTGTTCATCGATTTGCTCGAGCGGCGCCAGTAACATTTCCATTGGGCCCTATCACGTGCCAATGTAGCCCTATGGCATCTGGTTGATTCAGGAATATGAAGAGCCTCAAACCGTTCCTTCAGGGTCTTAACAAGGAAGTCTGACCATCTTGTAGGTGGGCGGCCACGTGATCTTTTGACATCCCGTGGGATCCAGTCGGTAATGGCTCTAGTCCAGCGGTTGTCTCCAAATCGTATTACATGTCCAGCCCATCTGATTTTTGATGCCTTGGCAAATGAGACAGCGCCCCTGATTCTGGAATAGCGAGGGAGGTCAGAACTCCGGATTCCTTCACTCACTTGAGTGAGGCGTGATATTCCAAGCATAGCTCTTTCAATGCCTCTCTGGGAGACCCGATTAGCATTCTCATCCTGCTTTCGTAGGGCCCAGGTCTCTGAGTTGTATGTTAATGCAGGGAGAACGGTGGAGTCGAAGAGATGTGCCTGGAGCTGGAGGTTCTTTGTCCTTTTAGCTATTTCTTCGACGCCTTTGAAGGCATTCCATGCACCCTTGGGTTACACTTGCTTATGACAGAATGTATGGAGATGTTACTGTTGCCCGCTCGAGCAAATCGATGATGAATGGGAAGACAGTGATACAGTGAGACAGTGATACAGTGAAGCATATTCCCAACTCCACTCCTCCCAGTTCAATCCACCATTCCAGTGCTGAGTGGCCCAGAGAATATTCTTTTCCTTTTCTAGATCTGATCTATTTTACTCCCCTAAGTGCTAATAATATGTTATACACATGTCTGCATTTTCTCTCTCTTGTGGATACTTTATCACTAGACTGATATCATGTAAAATGAGGACATTGATTTTATGGATCACTTTCAGTTCCCAGTATTTGGTACATCATGATGGACCCAAGAAAAATTCATGTGTGCTTTGATAATGATAAAGGATATTTGTGGATTTCTGTATCTTGTGGTTGAATGCTGTCTTTGTTACTTCCACAATGGAGATTGGTTTGGAATTTCTGGTGAGATCTCTGTGCCTTGTAAAATTCAAAGCAGAGATAACCTTTGTTAACAGATAATATGGCAAGCAACCAATCTCTGATTTTCTTTTCCAAAGGTCAGGACATTGCTTCTTCTTTAAATTCCTATGACTTTCTGCAATTGAGACTTCCCTTAATTTGGGACAAATAGGAGCAATTTGGGGCAGATAAGTTAAGAGCTTCTGGGAAGCTGTCATTGCCTCATAAGTGAAACTGCTACAAAATCATTATCCAAGACTTTTTTTTTCCTTGTTTGTTATTTAAGAAAAAGTAACAGATCATTCTACTTAAAAAGTAATAGATCAAGATCTCCTCCTGACACTAGAAAATCATAGAATATACAAGGGGAGCCTTAAGTGTCACTTGAAAATTATCCAGACAGTGCAGTCTTTGTATATGCCATGATTCATCTTCTCTGGATTCTTTCATTATTTCTTGATTACATAATGGAATATTTGGAATATCAAAATTATGAACTAGGGTTAAGATATTATAGATGAATACAAGATCAAATTTTAAGTTTTTGGTTAGTTTTTCTCTTCTGGGAGAATTCACCTTTCAAGAAAAAGGTGAAAATAACTGGCAAATCCATGGGGCTGCAATTAATACTGAAAGGAACAATCTCTACTCTTTGCTCCTGAACCCGGCAGCTGTTTTCATTCCAGCTCAATGAGGGAGTGTGAGAAATGAAACATGGGAGTCACATTGCACCCTACACTATACTCGGCTTGAAACACCCCACTGCAAAGGTGGCAAAGGAAAAGTACGTCATCTCTCCTTGCTGAGCACCAACTAGTCCTCACTTCCAGGAATCATACAAACCTGTTTTCATGCAGTCTCCATGTATATCCCATATGTCAGATGGCATCTTCTAAGAGGCATAATTTAGGATAGAGACTTGAAACAAGTTTGATAGGAAAATGGTTGAAGCTGGCTGGGGATATAGTGGTTTAAAATTAATTGAATTACTATATTTCTGAAAATCTCATAAAGCCTGGTTCTTATATAAGAAATCCAGGCATGTTTTCTAAAAGAAATTTCCAAAATAGAGGTTCTATGAAAGCAGCTGTTTATGAATAGTTGGTTGTATTCTGATTGTATGCTACCAGTTTCTTTGAAACTAAGTGATCAAACCCCAGAAATATCCATGAATGGGCCTCACCCAAAAGTTATGGATCAAATCTATATAAAAGATAGTATTACTAAAAAGGATGTCATTTATGAGAGTGGAATTCATGACCAGATGTCCTCTTCTGTCACATTACAGGCTTTGGATCCTTGAAAGTATTCCACTGTGGGTTAATGGAATACAATCAGAGAAAACTTACTGTACTACTCACATAACAACAAGATCAGAGATGCCTTATTGAGCTATGAAACAAACTATGCACAGAACTCTTACAATGACCCAATCAAGAAAATCATCAAAATTTACTGATTTATTTTCTGATAATTCTATTTGTTTTCTTTTTAAGCCTTTGTATCAAGTAATATGATACAAATTTGTTTTATGCAAGTCAAAAAGGCAAAAAAAGAAAACTCATTTATGACAGGAAATATATAATTACTGCAATAAGGTTTAAGTACAAAATAAAATTTAATGAAATATGTTTTAGATGCCAGAGATGAAAACTTAGTTATGTAAATGAGAAAAGGAAGTGTACTATATTGTATTAGATTATTTGAATTTTCTTATTGCATCACTTGTATCATTGTCTTCCTGTTGATCATCATATTGCTCAAGCAGACACTAGTAATGTCTCCATTCATCCCTGTCCCATGCTAGTGTAGCTCAAGGGCATCTGCTCACTCCAGGAACATGAAGAGCCTCATACCATTTGTTAATGTCATGAAGTCTATTATTGCTACTGTTTTTGCCATATCGCATACGACAAGAATACATTGCCAGGCTCTTCTGTGTGGGTGGGATACTCTCAGTAATAGGTTGGTTCTCAGTTCTTGCATTTACTGATGATCCGAGCAGCTGCAACACTTCTCTCTAGGGTGGGGCTCTGAGAAGCCAGGCTTGAGATCATCCTTTCTTTTAGGTGGAGCTCTGATGAGCTGTGGAGTTCGGATGTTGAAAATGTCTTCCCTCATGGTGCAGAGGTTCCTTTGGCTTCTTCCAAGGCTCTATTGGGGTGGCAGGCCAGGGACAGAACCCGCTTTCCCTCCTGTATGCCTCATGATTAGCCAAGCACAGGGAGAACCAGTAGCAGCTCTGCCCCATGTATCTGTGTCTTTGGTTCATGGTAGGCATCCTGGGAGCATTTTTGGGAGTCCTTATTTGAATAAGCCAAATTATATAGAAATTAATCTCCACAAATTGACTTTTGTTGATTTATCTTCTGATAATTATATTTAGCATTTCTTTAAATTTTGTTGGAACAAGCAGTATGGAAAAAATTTGTTATATGCCTGGTAATGGGCAGGCTGGGGATGGTGGGGACCACGGGACACTGGTGGTGGGATTGTTATTGAACCTTGTATGCCTGAAACAATTCTATTACAAATAACTGTAAATTATGGTATCTTTATAACAAATACATGTATAACTAAGAAAATGAAAATGTCAAACCTTTAAACCTGGACTATTTGTGAATTTTATTTGTAAATCAGAATTCTATGTGACACAATGCTTTTTTGCACCCATGATCAGTGATTTTACATTTTCATTGTCAGAGTAATATACTTAATGATTTGAGTCCAAGTTACTTTTACTTTAGCCTGCACAATGCAGTTGCAGAAAGCCCTAGGTGAGAGTGTAATCATTTTTAATGATATGTTTTATTATATTAAGATACATATGCTACATTTATGGTGACTGCAGACATGGGGCAGAGCTGCTACTGGCTCTTCCTGTGCCCAGCTGCTCACGAGGCACCAGAGGGATGGCGGGTTCTAGCCCTGGCCCGCCACCCCAGCAGAGCCTTGCAACAAGCAAGCGCACTCCATGAGGGCCTCCATTTTTCACATCCGACTTCCCCTCTCATCAGAACTCTACCCAGCAGACCAGTCTATCACATCCCAGCTTGCTCAGCCGATTGCAACTGCGCGGTTCATCAATAAATGCTGGTTTTAATGATGACTACAAGAGTATGCTACTCATGCAGAGCCTGGCAAGCTACCTGTGTCATATTTGATATGCCAAATACCAGTAACAATTTTAGACCTCATTCCCATGACCTGATGGAATGGTTTGGGGCTCTTTATGTTGGTACTTGCTATGGCTCTCTTACTTTTATTGGTTTCTCCATTTTTAGTATTTCAGTCAATTTCTTTCTTTAAGGTAGTGCCTGGTCTTTACTCAGATAATATTGATCACTTGATCACTTGATCACTTGACATCCTGTTATTCATCAATTTGCTTGAGAGGGTGCTAGTAAGATTTCCATTTGACCCTATCATGTGCCAGCATAGCCCAATGGCATCTGCTTGATTCAGGAATATGAAGAGCCTCAAATCATTCAAGTACAGGGTCTTGATGAAGAAGTCTGACCATCTCGTAGGTGGGCCATGTGAACTTTTGACATTCCATGCGATCCAGTCGGTAATGGCTCTAGTCCAGCTGTTGTCTCCAATTAGCATTACATGTCCAAACATCTGATTTTCGATTCCTTGGCAAATGAGACAGCATCCCTGACTCTGGATGGTTGATGGAGGTTGGAACTCTAGATTCCTTCTCTCAGTTGAGTGAGGCATGCTATTCAAAGCATTCCTCTTTTGATTCCTCTTTGAGAGACCTGAATAGCATTCTCATCCTGATTTTGTAGGGCCCAGGCCTCTGAGGAATATGTTAATGCAGGGAGAATGGTGGAGTCAAAGAGATGTGCCTGGGGCCGGAGGTTCTTTGTCCTTTTAGCTATTTCTTCCATGCTCTTGAAGACATTGCATGCCGCTCTCTTCCTCCTGCGCAGCTCTGGTTTTTAGGTAGCTAATCATGTTGACTTCTCGACCTAGGTACACATAATTGCTGCATTCAGAGATGTTTGTTCAGTTGAGCATGAATGTGGCCTCTTGAACTAGTTCATTTTTCATGAACATAGTTTTGTTGAGATTCAGCTGTAGACCTATCTTTCCACATTCTCAGTCAAAGTCAGCCAGCATTTGTGCCACTTGGGTAATGTTTGGTGTTATTAGAACGATGTCATCAGCAAAGTGGAGGTGGTGTAGTTGCTGACCATCTATCTTCACTCCCATTCCTTCCCTTTCTAATTGTTGCATGACATTCTCAAGGATGGCACTGAAGAGTTTTGATGAAATGGTATCACCCTGTCAAACCCCTCTTTTGACATCAATGATCACTTCCTTATAGAATGGTGAGATCCTGGTGGTGAATCCGTAATACAGCTCACGAAGGATCATGATGTATTGGGTTTGAACACCCTGTTTGGCTAGGGCTTCTATGAGTGCTTTGATGAATCTGCCAGCAGTGGGCCACATATCTCAAGTGTAGTCCTCCTATCCAGTATGTTAGGCATTGAAATGAATCAAAGCTCATGGCCAGGTTCGTGTTGACAAGGACACTGACACCATCGAAGACTCTTTTGTCGCATGTACATAGGAACAGTTCTTCTCTGGTGTCTAAAAAAGGCGATGGTGGGATTTATGCCTTATCGTCTCAGTCAGACCAATGATGTCGTAGTTGATTTTTTGTACTTGCACCATCAGGTCCTCGATATATGCTTCTGATGCCAGCGTATATTCATTGAAAGTACAGACAGTCATTTTAATCGTTCCTTTTAGCAGTCTAGTTTGGTCCCGAGATTTTATCAGCCACTTCTGTTCATCCTTAGTGTTGCTGTATTAAGGTCTCTTTCAGGATTGGGGAAATACACATTGTTATTACTGATTTTGGCATATTGGACAGCTTGCCAGGCTCTGCCCTGCAGGCAGTATAATCTCAGCAGCTTGCCAGGCTCTCTAAGATGGGTGGGTAGAATATTCTTGGTATTTACAGCTCTACCAATGAGGAGAGCTGGTAGCTGCTATGTCTGGTGTATCTGTGACTGGATACGCAGATAATACAATACATAGGTTAATTATGGGCATATGTTATTTCATTCTCCAGAGGGGAAAGATGAGGGGTGCACTATACTCAATTTTCTTATATTTTTCTTTTATATTTTTTAATTTTTTAAAGTTTTTTTTTAATTATACTGCCATGTGAATCACAATTACAAAAACATTGATGATTGGATTTCAGCCATATATTGTTCCAGCACTCTCACCTCCACCACTGAAAGGAATTATTTTCTTTTATTTTGATGTGGTCTTCTTCAAAAAATAGTGGAAAAAGTATTATGAATTATTAGGAAGACCCATTGAGTATTGTAGATGTCCTGCTAAAATAATTTGGAAGTCATGCATTCTGTGATTCCGCAGTAAATGAGATGAGCTGGTCATGAATACCATAATCACTAATATGAATTATTAGTGCCCACGGTTTTTATCACCCAAATTCTTAGTAGAAGGATTTAGTAAAAAGAGTGTACTGAATTTAATAAGTTGAATCATCCTTCATAGTTTCTTTACATTAACCTTTATATTAGTGATGCTCTCCACTTATTTCCAATAATATTTTGTGAACTTTGGTTCAAAGTAGATTTTCTATCCCGAGTCTTGGATTTCTGTAATTTTGTCAGGTATGTGACAGCATTCAAATTTTATATGTTCATTTTTCTCTGTGTTCCTTTAACTATGTTTTTATAGAAAGGACTGCTTAGAAAAACGTTTCCAATTATTAAGTTAAATGTAGTGTCACACAAAAATTATGCACAAAATGTAGCATTCAAAGTTCCAATAAAGTTAGTGAGAAATGCTTGAGGTATAACACCTATTTATTTTTTCCTGGCACCACAATTTACCATGCTTAGGATTTATTCTGGGCTCTGACTCTGAAGGCTTAGGGATGACTTCTGGCAGCAGTGGGAGCATATGTAGTGCTGAGGATTGAACCCAAGTTGGTTCCCTCAAGGCAAATGCCTTACTCACTATACTATCTTTCTAGTTAACATATTCAAATATTCCGCTTCTAATATCAGCTGCAAATACTGTGGGATTTAAGAGACTGAAACTTAAATATATTTTCTAAAATTTCCTGTCTTGTAACTTTTTATTCTGTATTTATTCAGTATTACTTTGTTATTTCAATACTTGTATTTCAAACAGTCTTTTAAATAATTATGTATATAAATATATTATCTTTGAATTTAGTGGTTAGAATATCATCAGACTTTTATTTTAAGCAAACTGTTGATGAAAACTGATCACTTTCATTATTAAATTACCACATAATATTTGGTTACTTTGTTTTGAGAACCAATGCTCAAAATGCATTTTTAACAGTTTCTCAGTGAAATTGATGATATTTGTTGGCTTAATTCATGTTTTCTTTTCTAGTAAGTTTAAGAATTTTATATAGTGTAAAACTGTAAATGCATGCAGCAAAGTCTGTAAAAATAAAAATCACAGATTAAATAGAATCTAAATTTTTTCTGTATGAAAGAGGATAGAAAGTTTATTTGCTATAATATCTCCTTTCATCACATTGACTTTTAGGTTATTGAAGATATATATTCATACTATAATTTAAGTATCAATAAAAGTAGTCTCAATTAAACAAATAATTAAAATTACTATTTTCTATACAATAAGAAGAGTTCCTATCTCAGAGTAAAACCCAGTAAGGGGAAGATTTTTGAGTCTTCCAAGTTCATTGCAATAGTTATTTATTAATTATGAATATCTTATAATATTTTCTGAGATGGCATTCATTTATTTATTAATTATGAATCCCTTGTATTTATTTTCTGAGATGGCATTCATTTATTCATTTTTAGCAGAAGAAATAAATATGATATTCAGAAACAATAGTGCTTGCTCAGGACAGGGAAAAACCCTGGCATAGTGAGATTTAGAAAATGGGCATGGTCTGTAAAGCTCAGACCCAAGCAAGTGAGCCACTAAAACCTTCAAGAGTAGAGGACACAAGGTGATAAAGGCATCCCTATCATCATCATTTTTATATTTTCCTTTGTCTCCTGTAAGATTCTAGAATAGACACAGTGAGATATGCTTGCCTTCAGTTACCTGCCCTTTAGGAAGGGCAGCTGTACGCATGTACTTATGCTATAAATAAAATGTTATTTCATTTATGCGAATACCAGCTTTATCTTGTATAATACAGGAGGTAAAAATGATGGCTTCAGAACCAGATGCATATATTGAAATATGGAGACAAAATTTATATTTCAAACAAAAATTCCCATGTACTTTTAATGTCTTTGCCTGTTGACTATTTGAAAGTGCCTAATCTGAGCCATTCCTTTGTGAAATGAACAGAGTACAGAGGGTCAGGTTCTATGACTTGAATGTCAAGGTAAGCAGAATAACTTTTTCCTTCAAGTCTCTGATGAACATAGGATAATCTGCCAGTTTGCAAAGTATAGAGCCAAAAAGTTGGACTGGAATTCTATTCTGAATATCCTTTCTCTAAATAAGATACAATACTTGAAAATTGATCAAATATAGGATGATGTTAACAAAGCCTCTAAAATGTTGGATAATTTTAATAGGCTTTAGACTAGTTTTTTTATCATATTGTATCATAAATACAGTTTTAGCTTGTATATTTAATTAATTCTAATTTATTCACAGTGAATCGATGAATGAATTTAACTTTAACTTATTAAACATAAATATAATTGATAGTTGAGAGAAATGAGAAAAGTTTGAAAAGGGGCTGTATATATTTTCATTTATATTCTGTTAAACATATGTCCTCTGTAATATATAGTAATAAAACAAAATATTTGACGAAACCATCATAATCTTAGCACATAACTTGCAAAAGAAAACCTTGTGTTCTTCCAATATATCATTACTTTCTTCTGTGAAAATCTGAATTTTGTGAATTTTACATCTATAATTGTCTATATCTTGTTGCATTTCAAAACATATTTAATTTGTGCAAATGCAGGCTTTTTCTTATAATAGCAGGTAAAATAATGCTTTCAGAATCTAATGGGTGACATTGAAATGTGGACAAAACACTTATTAGCTGTGCAACGTTGAATATATTTCTTACCTCTTTTGAGCATCAGCTTTTTCATGAACTGATGGGATTCCTTCTTATCACCTCAACTCCTATCTGAGGATTCTTCTCAGAATTTAGTAGTAAAATAACATAATTGTTTTACAAACTGTATGTACCTCCTTCATGATCAACTTTTATGGACATTACTCCTCCCTCCTGCCACTAATGTTTGCAGAATGCCTGAAAGCACTTCTCCATTACTGGCGCCTTTCTCAAGCCACCAGGCCTTAAAACAACAGAAAATAAGAAAAACAGAGAATGAACACAAGTCTTAGACTGTATTTTCAGTCCTTAATCTGTCCACACAAGTAAGACAAATGGAACAGGCTATGGACAGTAGGTGCCATTACCAGATCATTAATTAGTGACTTGTTGGCCTTGGCAGGAAATCATTCATCAATTTTAGACGAGGAGAGAAATGCCAAACCTTTTAACTGTCCTCCCTCGTGCTGCTCAAGTGTGGCAGATGTAATCATCCTTGCTGGAGCTTTGCCTCCCAAGGAGCCTTATCAAGTTAAGTGACCTGGGACACTGCTGTCATGTGATCTGTTAAATGCAAGAGCCCAGAACACTGAAGAGAGAGAGGGTCAAAGGTTTCTAGGGCGGAAGAGCCAAAGCAAAAATCCAAGAAGATAAACTTAGACTTTTGGAATATGATGAGATGAATAAACTATTTGTTCAACTCTGGGACATGATGTTCCAAGAAAATCCACATTAGCTGCCAATGCTGTCATTTTAGAGTGTGCAAGAACCTCAGCAGGCCTCCAAAGTATGGGCTTGGTGCTCTGACCTTACATATGATGTCTCAATCAACTAGTGTTGCAGGGTTGGTGGACGTAAACATAAGAAGAACCAGATACTCAGAAACCAACTTTATATACAAAATTTCATTCCCTAGGCAGAGTCTAATTTGTGTTCTAAACCAAAATCTATAGGTACTAAAGGTCATATCTGTTCTATGATACCATTCTATGATCCTGAGTGGGGTAAACATCACTGAGAACAAGATAGTTAAAGGTCAAAAGTCTTAATTACCAACATCCTACTGCCTGTGAAGGTAAATCTCATATATGATGCTGCTTTAGTCATTTTTACTTGTTTGTAATCTTAAGAGGTTCTTTCTCTCTTGTGATAATGTAATATAGTTTGATGGGCAATGGAACATTTGTCAGAGCAAGTCCTTTTACACTGGCTTCCCCCATATTGGAAGGCAGAGAACGACTCAGTCAATTCAATAAGGTGGGAGACTTTCAGGAGATGATAAGGCTTCTAACAGGAGGAGATTAAGCAAGAAGGACCAGGAGGAAGGAGTTGTCCTTACAAAATTTACTGATCAATAAAATTTATGATCAATAAAATCAGAAGAAAACATTGCTATAACCCCTCAAGACTTGGTTGGAAGTATATGAGATGACACTACCTAGAGAGGCATGGTTAGGTTCTTGAATTTTCATCAATTCCAAGAAAAGCATGGGAAAACTAAAGCATTGGTGGTTGGGTAGGGAGACAGCTTGGGGATGAAGGCTACTCTTCAATTGTCTGCATAAAAGAAATTAGACTAGGAAAGGACTGTTGGCTGCTAACCTGTGTTGATTAAGGTGAGGGAAAAATTACTCATAGACATAAATTTATCAATAATGTTACATTATATTATCGCAGCAAATTTTTGATGATTAACTGAAGCTTCTCTAATTTAAATTTAAATATTTAGGTTTAGGAATGAAGAAGATTTGAGTTAAAGGGGAAGAAAAAATTATCAGAACTGGAAGAGAAGGATGGTCAGGGCTTGTTGGAATCACAAAATAAAGAATCTACTTTAAGATTAATGTGTTATTCTCAAATATTCTATATAGGTGTTTGTTGTTACATCTCTATTTGCCCCAAATAGGATATGGATAATTTGTAACCCATTTCAAATTTGGTAAGAGAAAAATAGATGTTGTCACAGTCAAACAAAGCAATATAAATTTTTAAGATTTTAAATGAATGAAATGACGCTCTGCAGGGGTTTTTCATATAGAAGAATTAATGCCAGGCGCTTGCATACAAATGTGTGAGAAACTGGTATTTACATGGCACCTTAGCCCCTTAATTTCAGAGAGAAAATGAAAGGGTTAGTTGTACAAAATTGCCAAATTAAAATGTAATTTTGGAGAGAAGTGCTCATATCTAAAGTCTGAACCTGCCAATGACCCAAGGATGTTTCAAGAATGGAACACTTTACCTTCTCCCAAACTCTGTCCCAGAGACTCTCCTTCTCAAGATACATCAGAGCTTCAAGTACACTCTCCTGATGTTTCTTTCAAAACATTTATCAACACCCGTTCATGATGAAAGCTCTCCGTAAAATGGGGATTGAAGGAACCTTCCTCAAGATAATCCAGGCCATCTACTACAAGCCCACAGCGAGCATCATTCTCAATGGGGAAAAACTGAAAGCCTTCCCCCTTAAGATCAGGGACAAGACAAGGCTGCCCACTCTCACCACTTCTATTCAATATAGTACTGGAAGTACTTGCCATAGCAATCAGGGAAGAAAAAAGACATTAAGGGCATCCAGATAGGAAGGGAAGAAGCCAAGTTATCACTATTTGCAGATGACATGATATTATACCTGGAAAACCCAAAACTCTCTACCAAGAGGCTCCTAGAAATAATACATTCTTACAGTAGAGTAGCAGGATACAAAATCAATACCCAAAAGTCAATGGCCTTCCTATATGCAAACAGCGAAAAGAGAAGAAAGGGACATTAAAGAAACTATCCCATTCACAATTACACCACAGAAAATCAAATACTTAGGAATCAGTCTGACAAAGAATGTAAGGGATCTCTACAAAGAAAACTACAAAACGTTACTTCAGGAAATAAAAGAAGACCTGAGGAAATGGAGACACATTCCCTGCTCATGGATTGGAAGGATTAACATTATCAAAATGGTACTACTCCCTAGAGCTTTATACAGATTCAATGCGGTCCCTATAAAGATACCCATGATGTTCTTCAAAGAAATTGAACAAACACTCCCTGAAATTTGTATGGAATAATAAAACCCCACGAATAGCTAAAGCAATCCTTGGGAAAAAGAAGATGGGAGGTATCACTTTCCCCAACCTCAAGCTCTACTACAGAGCAGTTGTAATTAAGACAGTGTGGTATTGATATAGAGACAGACCCTAGACCTATGGAATAGAACTGAGTATCCTGAAACGCACTCACTAATATACAACCACTTAATCTTCGATAAAGGAGCAAAAAAATATTAAGTGGAGCAAAGAAAGCCTCTTCAACAAATGGTGCTGGGAAAACTGGGCAGCTACATGTAAAAAAATGAACTTAGACCTCCTTCTAACGCCATGCACAAAAGTCAGATCAAAATGGATTCTAGATCTCGATATCAGACATGAATCTATAAGGTACATCGAAGAAAACATAGGAGAAACGCCTATGACATCGAAACGAAAAGTATCTTTAAAGACGGCACACCACTGACCAAGCAAATGGAAGCAAAGATAAACAAATGGGATTATATAAAATTGAAAAGCTTCTGCACCTCAAAAAGAAACGGTGACCAAGATACAAAGACAATCCACAGAGTGGGGAAAGGATATTCACCCAATACCCATCTGACAAGGGGTTAATATCCAGAATATATCAGGCACTGGTAGCACTCCACAAGAAGAAAACAGCCAACCCCATCAAAAAATGGGGGAGAAGAAATGAACAGAAGCTTCCAAAAGAAGAAATTGAATGGCCAAAAGGCATATGAAAAAGTGCTCTTCATCTTTAATCATCAGGGAGATTCAAATCAAAACAACAATGAGGTACCATCTCACACCACAGAGACTGGCACACATCCAAAACAGCAAGAACAACCGGTGCTGGCGTGGATGTGGGGAAAAAGGACTCTCATCCACTGCTGGTGGGAGTGCCGACTGGTCCAGCCCTTTTGGAAAACAATATGGGCATTCCTCCGAAAGCTAGATATTGAGCTCCCATTTGATCCAGCAATGCACTCCTGGGAATATACCCTAGAGACCGAAAAACACATAGCAGAAACACTATCTATACTTCTTTATTCATCTCTGCGCTATTCACTATAGCTAGAATCTGGAAACAACCTAAATGCCCGAGAACAGAGGACTGGCTAAAGAAACTGTGGTTCATCTACACTATGGAATACTATGCGGTGTCAGAAAGGATGAAATTATGAATTACCTGCAAATGGATGGACATGGAGTCTATCATGCTGGGTGAAATTAGTCAGAAGGAAAAGGACAGATATAGAATGACTGCATTCATTAATAGGATATAGATACAGTGTTTTAACAAATATGGGAAATGGTAATGGCAGATTAAAACTCACCACTGAATATACACAAAGAGACTTAAGTGACAAACTCTAAATATCTGCAGGGCTCGCCATAATGTGTAAAATAAGAGGGAGAGAGATGCAGAGACAGAGAGAGAGATAGAGAGAGAAAGAGAGGAAACTGGGGTACCTGCTATTAAGGCGGGTGGGGGGACGGGAGGGGGAGGGGTACATTGGTGGTGGAAATGGGGCACTGGTGGAGGGGATGGGTGCTGGAATACTGTATTACCAAGAACCAATATGAACACCTTTGTAAGTGTATGTTTCACGGTGGTATAATAAAAAATTAAAAAAAAACACATTTATCCCTCACTGTTCTTTGATGGAGCTCAGAAGCTATACATATTGACAGATCAGTCTAGAAATAGTTAGTATTTTGATGTGTGATTAGATTTGTTATCAACCAATATATCTCTTAAGAGAGGGATGAAAGTAATGACTCTGTCTGCCTATGTCTGTCTATCTGTCTGTCTGTCTGTCTGTCTGCCTCTCTATCTATCTAATCTACTATCTGTCTATCTTTTTGTCTATATAGGTTTTTGAAAGTGGAAGTCCTAAAGCATATTATACCTGTTTTTCTAGTTTTTCACATAAGAAGTTCAAAGAAGTTTTAAATACAGAAGGAATCTTTCTTCTCTTTGTGGCGGGCACTCTTCATACCAACATCAAATTCCTATGAGAGAAGTGCCATGCTTTCTGCTCATGTAGAATACAGCGACCCATGGATGGAGTTGTATTGCCATTGCTTTATCTCCTTTTTGTGGTTTCTACAGGAAATTTGCTGTCTGGATTCTGTTAGCTATCATTAGGGTTGCTGTGTAAGTGGATAATAATAGAAAATATACATAGGATCTGGGGTCAGATAGAGATGAGTCTCAGTTCTCACTCAGAGAACTCTGAGATTCATTTTTCCCCATCTCATAGACTTCACTTAGTTATTGAATACAGAGAGACACTGAATGTGAGGAAACTATATACTTGACTTTTTGTGTCCCACATTAACTATCACTGCTAACTATTATTTTAGTTGTGTTTTAGATAGGAGCACTAAAAAGAAAAAGGGAAACTAAGAGATCTGACATATTGATTTTTCCTGGACTTCCTTACATGCCTTTTGTGCATAGATGGTTATGACCCTCTGTAACACAATTTCCTTGTTATCCCCACTCCAGAGCATTCAGTTTATAAAATTACCCAAACTCTTATTGGGAGAATCTTTTCATAATAAAATTATAAAAATGTTATTAGAGAATCTTTTAATAATAAAATTTATTAATACTGATGATACTAATATCAGTATTTAATCTTTCCATTATATAATTATATATTCCTATTATATTATAATCAGATACTATTATTTTAAATAATCACATAGAATTATTACTTCTGATAATAATGGAATGATACTATAAGCAGTTGATATCCCCTATATCAAATCCTGTCCTATAGGTCTAATATGTGACTCTTCTTATTAAAAATATATTTTTGTTGTTTGAAAAGAACTCTGTTGATTGAGCACTTGATTTGCATACAGGAAGTCTGGTTTTGATTCCAGTATTAGATGCTCCCCTGAGAACCGGCCTGGGATGCTGAACACAGAGCACAGAGCTAGAACTAGAGCAAGCACAGAGCCCCACAACCTATACAAAATGTTCCTGAGAATTAAATGGCAAGGATATTGCTGGCTAAAAATAGCCTTATTTTTATTTTTTTTTTTTTAATTTTTATTATCTCACCATGAGACATACAATTACAAAGGTGTTCACAATTGGTTCTTGGTAATACAGTATTCCAGCACCCATCCCTCCACCAGTGCCCCATTTCCACCACCAATGTACCCCCACCCCTCCCAACCACCCCAGGTTGCCTCAACAGCAGGTAGGTCTGTTTCCTCTCTTTCTCTCTCTGTCTCTTTCTCTTCTCTGTCTCTGCATCTCTCTCCCTCTTGTTTTACACATTGTGGCTAGCCCTGCAGATATGTAGAGTTTATCACTTAAGTCACTTTGTGTATATTCAATGGTGAGTTTTCTATTTATATCCTATTAATGAATGCAGTCATTCTATATCTGTCCTTTTCCTTCTGACTAATTTCACTCAGCATGATAGTCTCCATATCCATCCATTAGCAGGTAAATTTCATAATTCCATCTTTTCTGACAGCTGCATAGTATTCCATAGTGTAGATGAACCACAGTTTCTTTAGCCAGTCCTCTGTTCTCGGGCATTTAGGTTGTTTCCAGATTCTAGCTATAGTGAATAGCGCAGAGATGAATACAGAAGTACAGATACTGTTTCTGCTATGTTTTTCAGTCTCTCGGGTATATTCCCAGGAGTGCTATTGCTGGATCAAATGGGAGTTCAATGTCTAATTTTCGGAGGAATGCCCATATTGTTTTCCAAAAGGGCTGGACCAGTCGGCACTCCCACCAACAGTGGATGAGAGTCCCTTTTCCCCACATCCACGTTAGCACCGGTTGTTCTTGCTGTTTTGGATGTGTGCCAGTCTCTGTGGTGTGAGATGGTACCTCATTGTTGTTTGATTTGCATCTCCCTGATGATTAAAGATGAAGAGCACTTTTTCATATGCCTTTTGGCCAAAAAATAGCCTTATTTTTAATAAGAAGACTCACATATTAGTCTGAACAGCTGACAATAATCATGAACATGTTCATGAACACGTGAACATGTTCACTCCAAGTGTTGTCTGTCTATGGTTTTCCCAGCAATTATCAAAGACAATTAGTCAGCTAAATAGACCTCTTAATTGCAAGATTAGATTACTTAAGTCATAATTTATAGGTAGTAGGCCAGAGGTAATAGGAAGAGCTGGAATTTTTGCAAGTTCCACACAGGACATCATTACTTACTTACTGTCATTCATGATTCAGCATCACCTGAGTGACTGATGGGTAGTAAAAATGGAGTTACTGGCTCTTGGTATCAGCTCTGCAGATAGATTCTGAAAGGAGTCCAAAAAGCTGCTTGATGAGAAGGAGAAGATGGGCGGAAACACAGAGAAATTCACATCCTGTGTTTGACTTCAGATACACACCTGCATGCAGTTTGGCCTGAGAAATTTTAAGATGAAATTTCTATGGAAATTTCTGCAGCTCAAGTGATTTAGCATATTATCTTAGAGACTAAGAACAGATCTTTCAAGTCAGTTATAAGAAAGAGTTTTTTATAAACTGTTGGATGACAGACTTAGCTAGCTTTGGAGCTTTGCTGTTTTACCCACTCACAGCTTAATCTACTAACATGTTTTTAAGCCAAGGTTCATTCTAATGAGATCTCTCTTCTATGTAAACACTGCTAGAGGGTGTGGCAGTTACAGAAGTCACCTTGGCTCTGAATAACTTCTGAATTATGCATCTACTAAGACTTCTTTGTTTTCTAGATTGGGTACCGCTCCTCTTTCTACCCACTGCACCCAGCGTGGGACAGTTAGAATTTACCAGGAGATTAATACCCTGACTATGTTGAGACTATCTTTAAGATTCTAGGAAGGATCATACTAGTTTGCCCTCATGCAGGTGAGTGTGACCCTTTCAGCATATGGAGAACAAGATACTCAGAATCACACTGGTGCAGATAATAAATAAGAAGGACCTTGTGTATGCCATCTAGATTACATGAAGCCCATGAAATTAAGATGTATTACTTTATATCAGCCCCCTCCTCTCTTCTCCAGTGTTTTACATAAGAGATAATCTAGAAGAAGGGATTAGTCCTTGGCATAATCCTTTGTTTATAACTATAATTGGGTGTGGCACCACCCTTCTACAAGCTGTTTAGGGTTCTTTGTTGACAGGACACTCCCTGTCATAGATGGGGTTACTTTGGTATATAAAGGGGCTGACTTCAGGCACTTGCCCCCCCCTTATTTTCCTGCTCCTTCTTTTGGGTAGACTCCTTTCTGCTGAGATCCTCTCTCTTTGGTAGGAGACTTGGGCTCTCTTGTATGGTCTAAGTTCTGACCAGAGTTAGAGTTCTTTCATTGTATTGGATTGCGGTGATAGAGCGTTTGTACTATTAAAAACCTTTTTGGAACTGCGCTGGACTTGTTAATTTTCATCCGTTCCCCCTGGTGGAGGATGTAGAAGAGGTAGAAGAGAACTTCTGTCCTGATACGGACCCCAGTGGCATCCCCGACAATAAACTATCTCTTTGGTATCCTTAAAAAGGGCAAAAAATACTTGAAGTCTATGGAATAAATGTAAAAATCAAAACAAAAATAAATGGAAAATATTAGTCCTGGTGGGGTAGAAATGGATATCAGGAACCCTGAATTGGGATGTTAACCACTATTCTTATATTTGCTCTGGTGAAGATAAGTTCATAGAAATCAATTGAAGGACAGCAATGGGCCTTTCCTTAAAGAGCAAGTCTTAACAGAGAGAGAAAGAACCAAAGTATCCTAAAATACAGAAAATAACTCACTTATTATATATTAAAGCTCTAATTTGTCCATCTTCTGTTCTCAAATCTGTCTCTACCTTCTGCAAACTTTTGAAAACTCACATATAAAATGAGAGTATCAACATTTGTATCATTATACCTTACCTTGAGATAGTTTAATTGGAAATCAGTATTATTAGACACCCTTTCCAATGTTACATGGACTTCCCATTGTAGTGATAAGCAGGCAGAGAAAAACATGCAAGAAATAAAACAAATACAAAAAAATAAAACAGTAAACAATAAAAAACCCAAAATGGAACATCAGGCACTTGGCTTCATATAGAATTAAAATAAATATTCCTCAAGAAAACATACTGACTCCAAGGAAAAGCAAACTAATTTAAAAAGGAAATAAATAAATCATTTGAAAATCTGGATTAAAATTCTCAGTAAAATATAAAAACAACTGAAATTATTAGAGATGGCAGTCTGTCATAAGAAAAGATGGCTTTACTAAAATTTACTGCAAACGGATTGTTATAGAAAACTGTGTGAACAAATAATTTGTTACTAATGGTTGACATATTATTAAATAATTACATACAACCCCTTCTATAAAGAAACAAACATAGTTATGAGTATAAATGTGTTGAACACAGAGATGAGATGCAGAATTAGATCCAGGGCCTTCCCCATGGATAGATGGAGGCCAAGAGTGTGAGAACACTGGATGATATACAAGCTCCAGAACATGGGTGGTGTGCAGAGTTCAAAAGTTCTCAGAACAAAACTAGAAATAAATGTCTGATGGATAAGAATATATACATTGGAAGCTGGAAAATAAATTTAAAGTTATGTCACAGAGAAAATCCAAACTACAATTATATGCTATTTAGAGAGGAATGATAATAATAACATGATCTGACTGAAATTTAAGGAATGGGTCATTATTTTACTGAAACTGTTCCAGAAACTGCTGCAAAAAGAAATAAAATTGCCAAATTTCTTTAACATATATGGCATAAGCCTGATAAAAATTTAATAGAAATACATTAAAAATACAGAACTATAGCACAGCTCCAGGATGAACATATGCAGTGCTGTAATGGAAAATATAAATTCCATTCACTAATAGTACAAACTTAGTATAACACTACAGCATGTATTTTCAGAACTTAATCAAATAATTCTAAAGTTTATCTGGAAGTAAAATATACAATGGAAATCAAGAATATTCTGGAAAAGAAGGGTAATTGTCTGGTAATTTCTAAATAGCTATTAAAGATTATCACAGTGTTTCAGTGTTCAGAATAACCTTGAATTAACCCCAAACAAATGGAACAATGAGGAGAAATGGAGCAGAAATATATGTATGTCTGTAAAATTATTTTAAAATGGCACTTAAATCAGTCTGTTAAGGTTTATTGCTCAGAGAAGGACATTAGTACATATGGTTAGTCATTTGGAAATATTCTTACAACGAAAATTATAACAGTAATGCATTTAGAACTTATCAGGTTAATTAAATATAAAATAATAGAAACAAGAAAATATTGGAAAAAAATTTCAGACTTAAGATGGTGAAGACTTCTACAAGCAAGATTTAAAATCAAAATTAAATGAAAAGTTAAATAAATTTACCTAAAAATAGCAGCACTGATAAAACTGTTTCAGAAGATAATATACAAAACATTTCTGAATATGAGTTTGGCAGTCTGTATCAAAACTTAGAATGTTCATGTACTTAGCCTTGCCAATATGTCTTCTCTGAATAATTTCACTTAGTAATTATAAAAACACATAGTCTAGATTCTCCAGAGAAACAGAACCAATAGCATGTTAATTTTCCCTTCCTTTCCTCCTAGAAGAAGAGTTTTCTGTCTGAGACTATTTGGCAGAACGTGCATCTGCAGGAAAGGCCTGCCTGCCGCATTGCATCCTATCTTCACCCTCTGTTAGCCCATGAGCTATGGCTTGAGTTGGAGGAGCTTGTACAAAAAAGAACATCAATGCTACAATGAAAAGTTCAGTGCTCAAAGGGAATAAAAATTCATGAACTGTTCTAAAGTTCTTTTTAGAGTACAAAAATTAAGTGGCCAGAGGAAATTTTAATGTAAAGTGGGAATGTGGAAGAGAATTTTGGAACTTGATGGGGGTAAGGAAAGGGCTGTGAAATTAGTGGAAGAAAAAAAGGCCTTGGAATAGTTCAAATGGTCAACATTTTATGACTTGGATGTTCCAGCCAGGTGAATATAAAGGGCCAGGATCAGACAGGGCAGTGTACTTGTTGCAGAATTTAGGAGAAGGTCTAGTTGACGTAGAAGATGGGATAATGTTGGGTCTGTTGTGATATGAGAGAACATTGTTTCTCTGATGTGCTTTTATGCTACCTGCCACGTCACACTGTACTTCACTAATGCACTGTGACATTATTTATTGAGCTATGGTGCTCTAATAATATGGTACTCCAGACAACCACTGGATTAGAGCCGCTACCGACTGGATCCCACAGGGTGTCAAAAGATCACGTGGCCGCCCACCTACAATATGGTCAGACTTCCTTGTCAAGACCCTGAAGGAACGGTTTGAGGCTCTTTATATTCCTGAATCAACCAGATGCCATTGGGCTACATTGGCACGTGATAGGGTCCTATGGAAATGTTACTGGTGCCCGCTCGAGCAAATCGATGAATAACGGGATTCAAGTGATCAAGTGATCAGTGATGGTGCTCTAAATGAGTACAATTTGCAATGTTCCAATTAAAATTTTGTGGCATATATGTTAATTTTGTCAGTTCTGTTGGACCACAGGTACCTATATATTGAGTCGGTACCTATCTATGGTATTAAATATGATTATATTGTGTCTGTGAGAGTATTTTTTGTAAAAAATTAACATGTAAATCTACAGACAGAATAAAACCAGTGACCTCCCTAAGTGGTGGAAACCATCCAACTTATTATATTAATGGAAAAAAAGATTGAATAAGAAGTAACCCTCCTCTTTTTAATGACCTTGAGCAGGGGATATATTTTAATGACCTTGAGCAAGGACTTTCTGCTCTCAAATATATCACTTTACTAGTTTCACTTGTCTTCCTGTTGATAATCCATTTGCTCGAGCAGGCACCAGTAACATCTCCATACATCCTGTTGCAAGCAAGTGTAGCTCAAGGGCATCTGCTTGCTCCAGGAACAGGAAAGCCACAAACCATTCCTTCAGGTCATGGGAATGAGGTCCATAATTGTTACTGGTTTTTTGGCATATCAAATAAAACACGGGTAGCTTGCCAGGCTCTGCTGTGTAGGTGGTATACCTCAGTAGAAGGCTCTCATCTAGAGCGCTTACTGATAAAATTCAAAGGGGAAAGATCAGGTTTTTTCTTGGGTGGGGCTGTGAAGTCTCTACAGCTTTGAGCTGTAGAGAATTCTGGATGTTGATCTCAAATATATGCTGAATTTATATCAGTGGCTTTCCCTAGTCTCTTGCTTATCAAGTATAGATCTTGGAACTTCTTAACTTCCATAATAACATGGACCAATTCCCTATAATCTCTCTTTCTCTTTCACTATCTTTTTTCTCTCTCTCTCTTCCTTCCTACCCTGGTTGATAGACCATAATTATTCTTTCAGTGATCTTAAATTTAAAAATAACAACCTTTCATCAACCACCTTGAGTTTGAACATCTTTAAAAGTATAATTTCAAACAGTAAAGAAAGCTTTTTTTTTTTGGTGGAAGAAAATATTTCCAATAAAGAGAACAAAACATTTAAGAATCCATTAAAGTATCTTGCATCTGCGTGCTCAGTTGTCCGTAACTATGCAAGTATGTGCTGCCTGTTTCTGTTCCTGCAGCCTTTCTACTCAATTGGGAAGGTAGCTATATTTCACATGTAGGCATCTGGCTGCCTCCATCCCAGAAAATCTGCAAAAATTCCTAAGTTTTTTTTCTATTGGTTGACTTTTAGACATTACAGAATAATGTTCAATTGACAGGAGATTTCAAAGCAACAGAAAAACAAAAGTTTGATGGATTTAACATCCAATTCACTTAAGTAAAATGGCTTCCAGTAAAGAGTTCTGCTGCAGTTGGCCACCAATTTATTTAAGGTCCAATGAAAGATGAAAATAAACAAGTATTAATCTTGAGAACTATTTTTTAGTGGAATTATGAAAACAGTCTGTTATAAAACACATCCAGATGTCAGCCAGGACCAAGTCAATTAGAATAATAGCTTCAAGTAAAATCAACAAAGGTCAGCCAGTCAGGCTGAGGGGTGAAATCTCTAGAATATACAGTTCAAAGGGCAGACCAGCTGCTGTTACACACTGGCTTCAAGCATTGCCCACGAAGCATAATTGTTTAAATGATTTATAATGAAGAATTTATGGATTCTTTAGATCAACATAACTTTTTTAAATGATTATTTCAGTCACAGCTTAGGCATAGGTTTATATGAATCAAAATTGGGGGAAGTCTCATTTATTAGTGAGAAGTCACACTTAAAAGACAACAAAAACAAAAAAACAAGCAAAGAACCAAAACCCCCTTTCTCTATACATCACCAGTTACTACATTTGTATAGCATAAAATTAATTCTTTAAAAAATATATACTTTCCTATTGGTACACTGGTACACTAATCCAATATTCATATATACTTGTACATGTGTATTTGTTGCAGCATTAAAATCTGTGAAATATCTAGATGTTAGTCTGTGGATTGATTAAATAAATAATGTTACTTTTTTTTGAAAAAGTTGAAAGTAGTGACATACATATTTGTGGAACTTCTGGGAGAAAATGTATATTATAAATGAGTTTGTAAAAAAAAAAAAAATAGCAAATTATTGAATACATATTATTATAATCTTTCTGCCTATTTTTCATATTTTCTATGTAAGGAAGTTGTAGAAGGGAAATGAATGGGAAATGAATTTGCCATGGCTATATCTGGGAGAGCTGGGAGTGGAAGGAGCAAATATATCTTTTATTAATATTTTTTAATTATATTTATTTTCTTTAACTTCAAGCATTTATTGTTTTTGTAAAAGTAAAAAATGGTTAAAAAGGAAAAAATAAAGAAATAGAGAATGGAGGAATCTGTTAGAGTAGAAGGCTAACAAATGGAATTTTGACAATCTCATACTTAAGAGGAAATAGGACACCTGTGAAAATATTGACAGCCTCTGAAAAATGTAAGATGTTGAATAGTACCCACAAGAGAAATAGTTCTGTTCATTGTGCTTTACTTAACAAATATGTACTTCCATTAAAATAAAACAGTATTATTGCACTGGCCTGATGCCTGTTGAGAATTGTGATTGCCAATAGTATTTCGTTTGTCTATTGTCCAACTTCAGTTTGAAATTTACATTTCTTTTTTTTTTTTTTGCTGAATAATTGTGTGATGAGTAATTGAAAAACTGTTCATGTCTGTGTTTCAGTCAGGCAGTGTTCTGTCCTACTAATGCACATTTCCCAAGGCCAGTGTGCCCTTTTTCCTTCCTACCCACTTCCCATAATCTGCGACTATGATAGCTCTCTCTCTCTCTCTCTCTCTCTCTCTCTCTCTCCTATCTCCTTTCGTGCATTCTAGTTTATAATATAGACACTGAAGGATTATCATGTATATCCATTGACCTACTTCTAGTACTCGGTTCTAGACCAGCATTACTATTTCCAACTGTTACATAGATAGAGAGCTGGTCCCTTCTCTATCTTACTTACCCTCTACCCCCATGTACATGTGGTAGAATTCAACCATTTACATGTCCTTCTGACCCCTATTTTCCCTGCTTGGATAGTATACTGGTACTATTTTTCCTTTAAAACTCACAAATAAATGCAGTCATTCTATATCTGTCCTTCTCCTTCTGATTGATTTCACTCAATATGATACTCTCCATTTCCATCCATTATAGGCAAATTTCATGACTCATTTTTTCCTAACAGCTGCCTCAACATAACCCTATGTACGAGAGTTAGATCAAAATAGATTAAAGAGCTCAACATCAGACCTTAATCCATAAGGTGCATTGAAGAAAATGCAGGCAAAATCTTCCCTGACATTGAAGTTAAAGTTGTCTTTAAGGATGAAACAACACTGACCAAGCAAGTGGAAGCACTGATAAAAAGTGGGACTATATGAAATTAAGAAGCTTCTGCACTTTAAAAGAAGCAGTGACCAAGTTAAAAAGCAGTCTGCAGATTGAAAACAATTATTTACCCAATACCCTTATGCTAAGTGGTTAATATGTAAGATATATAAAGCACTGGCAGAACTTTACAAGAAAAAAATCCAACCCCATCAAAAAACTGGGCAGAAGAAAGGAACAGAAAGTTCCTCAAAGAAGAAACTCAAATGACTAAAGGCATATGAAAAATGCACTTCATAACTAGTCATCAGGGATTTGAAAATCCAAACAACAATGAGATATCATCTTACACCACTGAGACTAGCACACATCCGAAGAACGGGACAACCATTGCAGGTGTAGATGCAGGGAGAAAGGGACTCTCATCCATTGCTGGTGGGAGTGCCCAATGCTCCAACCTTTTTGGAAAAGAATATGGACATTCCTCCAAAAAACTAGAAATTGAGTTCTCATTTGACCCAGCAATACCAGGCCTGGGAATATGGCCTGGGGCCCAAAAAATACACAGCAGAAACACCATCTGCAATTCTATGCTCATTGCAGCACTGTCCACAATAGTCAGAATCTGGAAACAACCTGAATGCTCAAGTACAGAGGACTGAATAAAGAAATTTATTTTGTCTTAAAAGGAAAATATCTAACTGGTAATCTCTGGCCATAAAAGAAATTAAAAATTAAGCCACCTCCTACAGCCTTGTTGATTCATGCATTGGCCCTGCTCTACCGATTCATGACTAAACAAATCAAGAAGCTAAAATCATGAACATGCTGGTCCGTCTGTCTGAAAACTCTGGGACATCCTGGGCAGGGGGTGAGCTGAGTCCCACCCTGCCAAAGCCCTGGCAGCTGCACCCAGGCCCCACTAGCTCAAATCCACCACTGCACTAATACTCTGTGCAGAGATGCAAACTGCAAAAAAATTTTCAGGTACCCTGCTGCACAGGCTGAAAACCCCGGGGTCTTCTAAGAGTGGGGGTGGGTAGCCTCCCTGGCCTTGACCCCCATACTTCCGAAGCTCCAACAGCTACAGGGCTTCCCATAAACTCCCTAGGTCACCACCTATGATCTCATTGGCACAGGCCATAGATCCTGAAGACTCTGGACCATGCACTCATACCTGGTTATACAACACTTCCAATTTCCTCAATATGGAAATTCCAGTGGGAGCACACCAAATTAGATGGGAAAGTAGCAAAGAAACCAACTACACTCAACTAGCAAGTACAATAACACAGAAGGTTCAACTAGCCACAAGCAGTCCAGTAAATCTTTAGACGAGCACTTAACAACCCCATGGTGAGAAATATAACAAATACACATTAACAATTGATTTTTAATCATCAATTTTAACATTGGTTCTTTGCTATCTAATCAATTTCAACTCTAATATTGTATCAACAGTTGTGGCTTTTATCTACATTAAAAATTAGTGAATAGGGGCTGGTTTGATAGTGCAGCGGGTAGGGCATTTGCCTTGCAAGCGTCCAACCTGGGTTTTATCTCCAGCATCCCATATGGTCCCTGAGCACTGCCAGGAATAATTCCTGAGTGCAGAGCCAAGAGCAACCCCGAGCATTGCCGTTGTGGCCAAAAAGCCAAAAAACAAATAAACCAAAGGGAGAAAAGAAATTGAAACACTGAGAATTTAGCTTCTTTCTTTTTTTCTTCCTTTGTTATGCATGGGGAGGTGTTAGGCCAGTCCTAGTGACTTACTCCTGGCGCTGTGTTTTTAGATCAGTTTTGAGTGCTCAAGGGTACTATAACCAGGATCAGCTATATATACAGCAATCCCTAACCTCCTAGCCTACCTCCTAAACTACAGCACTATCTTTTCTTTTCTTTCTTTCTTTTTCTTTGTGGGTCACACCCAGCAATGCTCAGGGATTACTCCTGGCTCTGCACTCAGAAATTACTCCTGGTGGTGCTTGGGGGACCATATGGGATGCAGGCAATTGAACCCGGGTCTGCCACGTGCAAGGCAAATGCCCTACCTGCTATCCTCTAGCACCGGCCCCAGTACTTTCTTTTCAGATATATTTTTCTTTTGATAACTTGTCCAGAGGACTTCTTGGTTGTGATTGAAACCATTCAGCTGACAAAGATCTCGAGAATTCCATCTAGACCATGATTCTCATGGCTCATTTATTCCAGAAACCAACTGTGTTCTTGCAGGCAGGCCACCAAATGCATATTCCTTTCTCCTTGGTTCTCTGTTCCCCAGTACCTGAGCTTCAGCTTCAGAATAAGGCAGTATACACCACAGACATATAAAGTTTCCCATATAAAAACCTTACTACATATTCATGTTTTCAAAGAACTATTAGCCTACAGAAATCATTAAGAAAATACTCTGAAGTTTCTCTGTTCTTGTCCTCATGATAAAACCTTTGTCACCAATAAAAACATGAAGTATACAAATTTAACATGCTCTTAACCCTAATTTCAGACTCAAGGACACACTATGCATGAGATAGTGAAAAATTCCACCAGTAATCTTATCTTTGCTTCTGCTTTAGATAGCTAGTGATTTTTGTTGGCAAAATGTCCAAGAATAGTCATTCACAGGTTCAAATAATCCTCTAGGATTGAATCAGTGGATAAGATGCTTGTCTCGCATAAATCAGACCAAGGTTTGAAGACTGGAAGCACATTCATTCCTTCTAGGTTTGCCAGGAGTCATTCCTTAGTGCAAAGTGGGATTAAGCACTGAGTACTTACAGGTCCCAGCTTCTCCCTCTCAAACACCCTAACAAAAATTAATTTCAGTTGTTATCACATACCTACATTTAAAAAATAAAAGATTAGAGTATAGCGAAGGAGAAAATGAAGATGATCTCAGATACCATGGTTCCCTGATAGATACAATAGGAAAGACATCATTTGTGGAAGGAGAAATTTATTTCAAAGCTTCAACTCTACAAAACAAATATTAAGTGATTAGAAAAAAGTCACAGACTGGGATAAAATACTTGCAAAATATATTTCCAAAGAAGAAATTTTCCCAAATTATATAAAAAATTAAAACAGTAAAATAAATGAAACAATCTAATTTAAAATGAGAGAAACCACCTTACTAGAAACCTTACAAGATAAGAAATATGGAAGATGGGAAAGAATTGTGAAAAGACTTTCATGTATTATGTAAAAATTAAAATAATATTTGACTACGTATTCCATTGGAATAGCCAAAATCCAAATGCTGGCAATGTTAAATGTTCAACTGGATGTGCAAAATAATTATGTGAAAAGATTTTCATGTATTATCATAAAAATTAAAATAAAATATTCTATTGGAATATTCAAAATACAAACACTGGCATTGCTGAATGTTCAATTGGATGTACAAAAGAACTTCTCACTCATTGCTTGTGGGAAAAGAAAATGATATGGTCAGACTTAAAGGGAAAAACATTCATTATTGGACCACAAAAAACAACAGTTGGGACAGGGAGACAGTATAGCAGGTAGACCCCTGACACCACATGACCTTCTAAAGTCATGTGGTGTGACACTAGAGGCTCCCAGCTCTGCAGGTGTGGTCCATGTAATTTTCAGCATGCACAGCCATGTAGTATGACATACCTGGTTCCTCCCTTTGAACTGCAACCAGGTTTTCTGAGAATATCCCTTGGGTTCCCCAGTTACCCTAAAGTTATCTTTTTAAAAAAAATTATTATACCACAGTGAGACATACAATTACAAAGGTGTTCATAATTGGTTCTTGGTAATACATTATTCCTGCACCCATCCCTCCACCAGTGCCCCATTTCCATCACCAATATACCTCACCCCATCCCACCCACCCCCAGGCTGCCTCAATAGCAGGTACCCCAGTTTTCCTCTCTTTCTCTCTCTGTCTCTCTCTCTGCATCTCTCTCCCTCTTCTTCTACACATTGTGGCTAGCCCTGCAGATATTTAGAGTTTATCACTTAAGTCACTTTGTGTATATTCAATGGTGAGTTTTAATCTGCCATTACCATTTCCCACACTTAGTAAAACACTGGTATCTATTTATATCCTATTAATGAATGCAGTCATTCTATATCTGTCCTTTTCCTTCTGACTAATTTCACTCAGCATGATAGTCTCCATGTTCATCTATTTGCAGCTAAATTTCATAATTTCATCAGGTGCCCAGGGGGATGGCAGGTTCTAGCCCTGGCCGCCACCCAGCAGAGCCTCACAACAAGCAGACGCCCCACACCATGAGAGCTCCATTTTCCACATCCGACTTCCCCCTCATCAGAACTCCACCCAGAGACCAGCCTAACAGCCCGGTGTGGCAGCAGTTCATAATAAAGCTGGTTTTGAGATGACTACAAGAGTATGCTACCCGATGAGAGCCGGCAGTACCGTGTTGTATTTGATAGCAGATACCAGTAATAATATAGACCTATTCGAATGGTTGAGGTTTATGTTCTGGGCAAGCAGGTGTTGGGCCTATTTGCTGAGAGGTCAAGGAGAGTTAGGGCGATATCTTTTCTGACAGCTGCATAGTATTCCATAGTGTAGATGAACCACAGTTTCTTTAGCCAGTCCTCTATTCTTGGGCATTTAGGTTGTTTCTAGATTCTAGCTATAATGAATAGTGCAGAGATGAATAAAGAAGTACAGATAGTGTTTCTGCTATGTGTTTTTAGGTCTCTCGGGTATATTCCCAGGAGTGCTATTGCTGGACAAATGGGAGCTCAATATCTAGTTTTCAGAGGAATGCCCATATTGTTTTCCAAAAGGGCTGGACCAGTCGGCACTCCCTCCAACAGTGGATGAGAGGCCCCCTAAAGATATCTTTAAGGTAGTTACTGATTCTTGGTATTTACTGAAAGAAGTTTAAATAGATCAACTTAAAACACACGGGAAGTTTATAAAGCAATCTTATTTTAATTGATAAAAATCTAGAAGCAATCAAGATTGTTTAATTAAATGATTAAATAAATGGTGGTATACTCAAATGAATAATTAGCATTAAAAAAGAAATGCTTTCCGGGCATAGATTGACTTAGAACCTAAAGTTTGTATTATAAAATTAAAGAAGCCAATCTCAAATGTCTACCAATTATATGAATCTTTTTATATTGTTCCGGAAATAGTAGAAATAGGAAGACCATAACATTTCAGTGATTTCCTCAGGTAAGGGAGGGGGAAGGGATAAACAGGTGAGCATAGAGAAGTTTTTTCAGAAGAGTGATTTGCACTATATGTTACTATCCTATTAAATATATACCATTTTATATTGGCTAAGTATATGAAAAGAACAAAATAGAATGAAATCTAGGATAAATTATCATCGTGGGTGATTATAATGTGCCATTATAGGGTAATCAATAACAAATGTATTGCTATGATGGTCAAGGTTGATAACGGAAGAAACATGCATGAGTGGAGTAGAGATATTAAGAAAATTTTGTAGTTTTCTATAAATTTCATCATTAGCCTAAATCTCTATAATGTTTACAAACAAAAATGTAAGGGAAATATGGGTGAGGTTTTCAAAATTATACAAGCTGCAAAAAGATAAAGAATAAAATGTTACAGTTTGAAAAGTAAAAGTGATTAGACATATTTTCTTTTTTTATTATTACACAATAGATTATATTTTATTTTTAAGTATTTTATTATACCACCGGAGATATACAATAAAAAGATATACAATTAAAAAGTTCATGTTTGGGTTTTGGTCATACAGTGTTTCAGCCCCGCCCTCCACCAGGCCCATCTCCCACCACCAACATCCCCGGTCCCCCCCTTCCCCAGCCCGCCCATGGCAGGTTCTTTATTTCTTCCCTTTCTCTCTTTCTTTTCTTCAGTCCAGACTATGGATTACAGAACATACATTAAAAGGTTGTCATGTGTATCCTTTTGCCTCTATTTATGCTCAGTTCTAGGTTGGCATTAGTATCCTCGACTATTATTAGCACCCTGTTCCATTTTCTGTCTTACCTAAACTCGACTCCCACACTGTGATAATTTCCACCTTTGAAAGACTGATATATGTTTCACTGACCTTGATATTGGTATAATGTGTACATATATATTATGCCATGCAAATAAACAGTCATTCTGTATCTGTCTCTCCCTGTAATTCGCTCAACATAATCTCTCCATGTCCACATTTATAGGCAAATTTTATAACTTCATTTTTCCTAACAGCTGCATAGATTCCATTGTGCAGTCCCTAGAGGATACCGATGAATCTTCAAAGAAATTGACCATATTTTCCATTATATAAATTAATTGGTGTGCTTTAGCTTTAAGTAGAGAAAACAATGAATTAAAGTAGAGAACTACATTCAGAAAGGATTTCTTTAAAATGATTTGTATAACAGAACCTATAGTGGGAAAATACATAAAAGTGATAATTCAATAAGACCTAGTCTATGTAAGTAACTATACCTTAAGTATGAATATAAGTCCTGAATTTACACAGGAAGAAGATAATTTAAAGGAAAAATAATTCTTGCCTTACATTGTCCCAAACCTACCTAGAGAGGAAGTACAAGTAAGAAAAATTGCAACTCATACATACATTTTAGTCAGCTGAAAAAATATAAAATGTTCAAATAAACAAGGTAAGGAAGTGCAGTATAACAGATGACTTGTCTTTTAATATTGCTGTGCAAAACATGTAAAATTATAGATAGTGTCCATATACCACAAAATTAAACTATGATATACAAAGATGAACAGAGATATTTATTATTTATTTATTCCCTGGGGCAGAGCATTGGAAACAATCTAAACAATTTTTGATTAGGAAACAAATATATTCTGCTTTTATCAACAACTGTTACACAAAAAAATAGGTGAGAGAATAAAATTGAATGAGAGGAATTTCTATTTATACTGTTGAGTGAGTTAAACATTCAATCTGAAGGTAGAATATATGATTGGTTCCCTATGACTAATCAATCACTGAAGAGTCATATATATCTTCCTTATACATTAAGTATTGCATATGTGTATAAGCAAATAAATATAAAATATGCATCTTATTATAGTAGTTGTGGGTTATAGATAAGCAAAACTGGCTGTGTGAAGTATTTGAGTATGGAGAGATAAGGCTGGAGGGTTCTATGGCTATCACTTGTCACTTGTCTTCCTGTTGTTCATCGATTTGCTCGAGTGGGTGCCAGTAACATTTCCACTCATTGGGAATAGGTCCATTATTGTTACTGTTTTTGACATATTGAATAGACCACAGGTAGCTTGCCAGGCTCTGCCATGGCTCTGGGTTTATCCTAGGGGGCCCAGTCTCTTTCTTTGTCAGACCATCAACCATCCAGAGCTTTAGGATTGAATATAAGAATAATAGAAGTGGGAATGATAATAGAAAAAAAAAAAAGTGACATTTTAAAACATTGCTAAGAAAAAAAGGTTCATACATTTATGTAATACAATGTTAACTGTTAACTATCATTATTATTTTAATATTTATTACAGTTTACATAACATGATTGTAATACTGTTAACCTTTATAGTTTTTTTTTAAAATGATATTTTATTATACCACTGTGAGATATACAATTACAATGATGTTCATAAGATGCTCATATTTGGGTTTCGGCCATACAGTGTTCCAGGACCCATCCCTCCACCAGTGCCCATTTCCCACCACCAATGTCCCTGATTCCCTCCCTCCCAACCTTTATAGCTTTGATGTACAGTGCTATTGCAACTTCACTACCACCAAAGTGAGCAAAACCTTCCACAATTTTTCCTTCTTACTTCTGTTCTACTTTATTCCTCCACACTGCCTTCTACCTATATTTGGTAATCTGAGTTTTGTCATTATTGAATATTTAATGTATATTCCTTTATTTTGTTTTCTCCATTATAAGATGAATGATATCTATATTTATTTTTATATGGTTATTTTTATAGAGATGAATTAAATGCACTATGGTTAAAGTATAAAATGAGCTGGAGAGATAGTAAAGTGAGGAAGCAATTGTTTTACATATAGTCAATCCTGTGCTCCATATGATTCCCTGAGCATCTCCAGGATTAATATCTGAGCATTGAGCCTGGAATAAGCTGTGAATACTTCTAGATGTGGCCACACACACACACACACACTCACACATACACACACAAACACACTTCTATCTTTCTATCACTTAAGCAGATTAAAATTTTGCCAACTTGTCTCATCACTTGAATCACTTGAATCCTGTTATTCATTGATTTGCTCGAGCGGGTGCCAGTAACATTTCCATTGGACCCTATCACGTGCCAATGTAGCCCAATGGCATCTGGTTGATTCAGAAAAATAAAGAGCCTCAAACGTTCCTTCAGGGTCTTTACAAGGAAGTCTGACCATATTGTAGGTGGGCGGCCATGTGATCTTTTGACATCCCGTGGGATCCAGTCGGTAATGGCCCTAGTCCAGCGGTTGTCTCCAAATCGCATTACATGTCCAGCCCATCTGATTTTCGATGCCTTGGCAAACGAGACAGAGTCCCTGATTCTGGAATAGAGATGGAGGTCAGAACTCCGGATTCCTTCTCTCACTTGAGTGAGGCGTGATATTCCAAGCATAGCTCTTTCGATTCCTCTCTGGGAGACCCGAATAGCATTCTCATCCTGCTTTCGTAGGGCCCAGGTCTCTGAATAGAATTTAAGGCTAGAATAAGTAAATTTTAAGGTATTATTTAAATAGCTAGGAGCTAGGAAGCAAGGGTGGTAGGAAAGTAACAAATAATTTTGTATAAAATATCTTATTGAGCACTTAATTTCACATGAACAGGTCACAATAAAGCGCCTCAATGAATCATGAAAGCAGCTCTACCCAAGAGATAAAATTTTCTGAGTGGGTTCTACTAGTAAAATTTGAGAATAAGCTAACAGCAACATTCCAAACCCACTAGAGGCATAAAATAGAATATGGGTACTCAAAGTAGAATATATGAATTACCTGGGATGTGATCCAACATTATTTACATAAGAAGAGTTAGTTATAATCCATTTTGAGTCAATGTAATCCATGATTTTTTCTCAAATGTGAATTTTGCAAAATAATAGGGAAACATCTAATATGACTCAATTACATTTAAATAGCTACATTTAAGTATATGGTAACAAGAAATGATTATACATCTCGCATTTAAGTATATGCTTTTTCTTGCATTCAATGATTATATTTCTAACACTTAAATACATGGTAGCAAGAAATGATTATGTATAAACCCTAATGGGGGCCGGAGCGTAGCCCAGCGGGTAGGGCGTTTGCTTTACGTGGCCGGCTTGTGCCGGCCCGGTTCGATCCCCGGCATCCCATATGGTCCCCCCGAGCATGGCGGAGTAGCTCCTGAGTGCAGAGCCAGGAGAAACCCCTGGCTTGCCGGGTGTGACCCAAAAAGCAAAAAAAAAAAAAAAAAAGAAAACCCTAATGGGTGAAAATTATTCAAACAAAAATGATTATATAATTCTAATGGGCAAAAAGACTTTTTAAGGACCAATATAAAATTCAGAACTTTAAAATATTATAATTCAAATTTATTTGATTTGGTTCCAATAGGGGTCTTGTCTTTCATCATCACTGTTTTGAATTTTTCTTTTTTTTTATCTTTATGGATAATTTCCGCTGCTTTACCTTTTTTAAATTTATTGATTCCATTTTTGGCATTTTTCATTCTTCCATTGGATTCCTCTATTGTATTTTTTAGCTACTCAGTTATTTAGTTATAAGATTTAAATTTGCACCTTTGTTTTTTCAACTATAAAGTTGTTCATTACTGGGTCTCAGTTATTCAATGTTCCAACACCCATTCCTTCACCTGTTTACACTTCCCACCACTAATATTCCCAGCTTCCCTCCCACTCATCCACTCCCACCTGCGCCTAGGTCAAGCATTTCTCTCTCTCTTTTTATCTTTTTTCCCTTTAGGGCACTGTGATTTGCAAAATAGATACCATCATGCCATCATACATATCCCTTTACCTACTTTTAAGTTCTTTTCCAGAGTGATCATTTCCAACTATTATTGTCAAACTGATCCCTTTTCTTTTCTTTTTCTTTTCTTTTTTCTTTTTTCTATTTTTCTCTTTTTCTTTTTCTTTTTTCTTTTCTTTTCTGTTCTTTTTTATTTTGCTTTTTTAGGTCACACCTGGCAATACTTAGGGATTACTCCTGGCTCTGTGCTCAGGAATTACTTCACGCAGTGTTCTGGGGACCACATGGGATGTCAGGTTTAGAACCTGGGTTGGCCATGTGCAAGACAAATGTGCTACCTGGTGTGCTATTGCTCTCTCCCCATGCTGGTCCCTTTTCTATCCTGACACCTTCTGCAATCCTTGCCCTCACACACACACACACACACACACACACACACAAGCACACACACATACGCGTGTTAAGTTTCCAACTATTGACCAGTCCTCCTCTCACTGATTTCCCTGGTCTTTGATATTAGTCTCATACCATTTTTTATATCCCACAATGTATTTTGAGTTTTTATTAGATTTTATGTTTTTTTTTCTTTTTTAAAATTCTCATCATTGATCACCAAGAGACCGTCATTAAAATGTTTCTTTAGAGTCTTCTTCAGATAGCTTGTATAGTTCTGTTATGCTAGGAGTTCATTCTAGCATTTTTGTCCTTATACATCTGTGAGTTCTCCATTTCCACATTTTATCTGTTGCTCCATGGGGAATAGAATGGCAGTGGTGACCTGATTTTGAAGAGGCCTAATGACAATAAGGAGATGAGATACTTGTAAACTGAGATTAGAGTGGCTCTGAATAGTTACCAAGGTTTACAATCATCAGTGCCTCACATCCTGTAGGTTGCTGTTCCTGCATAGATGTTACGGGGTGGCAAAAGAACCCATGCCAGGTTTGTTTATAAGTAAACTGGGCCTAGCTATTGAAAGAACATGCATTTACGGGATGGTGAGGAGCAGTCTTCCTGACTGTAGGTTGGCAAAAAGCCCACTGTGGTACCCTTGGTTACCTGTCCATGTTATGGTACTTGCACAGGGTGCTTTAAGTTTACCTGTTTATTGGTGCAGTTTAATTGCTAGCAGTAGTACATAGACTTACAGGGACAAACTCTATTTATTATTATAATTATTTTACTTTATTTTAAAATTGAATCATCTGAGATACAGTTACAAAGTTGTTCATGATTCCATTTCAGTAACACAATGTTCCAACACCTATCCCTCCTCCACCAGTGTACATTTCTGAATAACAATTTCCTCAGTTTCCCCTCTTGCCATCTTCCCCCATACACACCAGCTTGTTTCTATTGCAGACAATTTTCTTTCCTTATTTCTTTCCTTTTTGAGCATTTTGGTTTAAAATATAGGTACTGAAAGTTAGTCATGTATATACCTTCTTTTAAAAAATATTGAATCACAGTGAGATACACAGTTACAAAGTTGCTAATGATTGGGTTTCAGTCATACAATGTTCCAACACCTGTCCCTTCACCAATCATGTATATCTCTTTACCTCCTTTCAGAACTCAGTTCTTGCCCAGAGTGATTATTTCCAACGATCATTGTCATAGTGGTCCCTTCTCTGACCTAACTGCCCTCACCCACTCCATTTTGTGGCAAGTTTCTAACCATGAACCAGTCATCCTGGCCCTCTTTTCAACTGTCCTTGGATAGTAGTTTTAGACTACATATTTTTTAAATATCCGGCAAATGCAATCATACTATTTCTTCCTATCTCCTTCTGACTCATTTCACCCAGAATTATAGTCTCCAGGTACATCCATATATAAGCAAATTTAATGACTTCATTTTTCCTGGCGGCTATGTAGTATTCCATTATGTAGATGTATTATACTTTCTTTATCCAGTCTTCTGTTCTTGGACACTGGGGTTGTTTCCAGATTTTGACTGCTGTGAATAGTACTGCAATGAGAATAGAAGTGAAGATGGATATTCTACTTTGCATTTTGGAGCTCCTAGGGCACATTTCTAGGCATTGTATTGCTGGGTCATATGGAATCAGAATTTCTAGTTTTTTCAGAACTACCCATATAATTTTCCAAAAAAGCTAGACCATTATTTGTATACAGGAAATCCATGGACTTTTGGGTATTGATTTTGTAAACTGCTACTTTATTATGCAAATTTATTGCTTCTAGGAGGTTTTTGTAGAGCCTTTAGAATTTTCTATAGTATTATGCCACTTGCAAATAGTGAAAGCTTGACTTCTTTGTTCCCTGTATGGATGACCTTGATATCTTTTTCTTGCCTAATTGCTATGGCAAGTATTTTCAGTACTATATTGAATAGGGGCTGAAGAGTGGGTAACACTCTCTTTGCCTGATCTTAGAGGGAAGTCTTTTAAGGTTCCTCATTTAAAAATAATTCTTGCTGTTGGCTGTGGTAAATGACTCTGACTACATTGAGGAAAATTCCTTCAGCTTCCACCTTCTTCAAAGTTTATATCATTAATGGGTGCTGGATCTTGTCAAATTCTTTCTCTGAATCTATTGATATGATCATATGGTTTTTATTTTGTCCTTTATTGGTATGGCGTATTATTATGTTGATTATCTTGTCAATGTCAAATCATTCTTGCATCACCCAAATAAATCCTACTTGGTCATGGTGTAAGATATTTTTGACAAGCTGTTTGATTCTCTTTGCTAGAATTTGCTTGAGGATATTTGCATCAATCTTCATCAGGGACATCAAACTGTAATCCACCCTCTCTCTCTGTGTTTGTGTCTCTGAGTTTTGCATCAGGATGATATTTACCTCATAGAAACAGTTTGGGAGTGTTTCTTTCCTTAATTTCCTGAAAATTATTGAAAAGCATTGGCAATAAAGTTCTCTTTAAAGGTTTGAAAGAATTCACTATAATCCATCTAGTGATGGATGCCTATTTTTGGGAGGAAGACTTGATTACTGTTTCAGTTTCCTAATTAATGATAGACCTGTTCAGGTATTCCAAGTTTCCTTGGTTCAGCCTTGGAGGTTATAGGAATCAAGGAATTTATACATTTCTTCTAGTTTCTCTAATATCATGGTATTTTTAAGTAATTGCTGATCATTTTTAAATTTATGTGGTTTCTGTTGTGATACATCCCTTTCATTTCTTAATTTTATTTATTAAATCACTGTGAGATACACAATTACAAATATTTCATGATCATGTTTCAGTCATGCAATGCTCCAACACCCATACCTCCACCACTGTTCATTTCCCTCGCCACCAATGTCCCTAGTATCTGCCCCCTCTCCCCTGTCCAGTCTACCAATATGGCTGACACTTTACTTCTCTCTCTCTTTCTCTCTCGGACTCTTTGTGCACGCGCATGCATGCTCTTTACTCTTGGGTATGATGGTTTGCAATATAGATACTGAGATGCCATTATGTTTGGTCCTTTACACCCTTTCAGCACACATCTCCCATCCAGAGCGATCCCTTCTAACCATCCATCATTGTTGTAGTAGTCCCTTCTCTATTCCTCTCCCCCTAGCATGTAAAGCAGGCTTTCAACTGTGGATTAATCTTCCTAGTCTTTATTTGTACTGTCATTCAGTGTTAGTCTCATACTTTGTTTTTATATATCACAAATGAATGCAGTCATTCTATGTCTGTCCCTCTCCCCCTTTCCTCTCTGATTCATTTCACTCAGCATTATTGATACTGTGTCCACCATTTATGAGCGAAATTCATGATTTCATTTTTTCTAACAGATGCATAGCATTTCATTACGTAGATGTACCATAGTTTCTTCAACCAGTCTTCTTTTTTTAGGCAATCATGTTGTTTCCATTTTCTAATTATTGTGATCAGTCTTGCAATGAACATGTCTGCCTTTTCATATGTGATTTGGTTTATTAGGATTCTCACTCTTTTTGAATATTTCTAGTGGTTTATCAATCTTGTTTATTTTTTTTCAAAGAACCAACTCTCAGTCATTGATCTTTTTTAGATAGTGTTTTGGGATTCTAGCTCATTAGTCCTGCTCCAAGTTTTATTATCTTCCTCCTCCTATTTGGTTTGGGTTTCTTTTGTTCTTCATTTACCAAGATCTTGAGCTATGAAGTCAAATTATTTATGTGGCTTCTTTCTTCCTTCCTGATGAATGCTTGCAGAACTAGAAACTTTACTCTTCAGACTGCTTTTGCTCTGTCAACAAGTTCTGGTACTGTCCTCAATTTTTTTTTTTGTTTCCATGAATCTTTTGATTTCCCCCGTCTTGATTTCCTCTCTGACCCACTGGTTGTAGACTAGTGAGATATGTAATTTCCAGGTGTTTTATTTGATTTTCTATTTCTGTGTGTGTTTAGCTTTTTATATTCAGTACCTCATGGTCTGAGAAGATATTTGATACAATGTAAATCCTCTTGATTTTATGGAGGAATGTTTTGTGCTGGTGCATGTAATCAGTCTTGGATAGTTTCCCTTGTGTACTGGAGAATGTGTAATTGGCTTTTAGGGCATTAAAAAGCCCAGTGTATGTCTACTAGCCACTTCTGTTCCAGATTTTTCTTTCTTTAAGTATTTTCTTGCTGAGTTGTAGTCCTGTTGCTATAGATTAAGAGTTGACAAAGTGGCGTTGAAGTCTCCAACTACTATTGTATTGCTATCAATATTCTCCCTGAAGTCTATTAGTAGTGCTTAAAGTATTTTGTTGATCCCTACTGGATGAATACATTTTTGGGAGTGCAATTTCTTCTTAAGGTACATATCCCTTAATTATTAAGAAATGACCTTCGCTTTCTCATAAATGTTGTCATCTGAAATCTATGTCTTTGGATGCTAGAATAACCACCCTGGCCTTTTTGAAGGAGTTGTTTGCTTGAAGAATATTTTTCTAGACTTTGACTTTGAGTTTTCTCTGAGTATCCATTGTTTGTTGTAGACAGCAGACTGTTAAATTTTTAATCCATTATGATACTTATTCTGGGTCTCTTAATTTGTGCGTTTAGAGAATTGACAATGAGAGAGATTATTTTCATGGGGGTTTTGTGACATCTTTCTATAGACTCTTTTTTGTGTTTATAGGGTTTGTTTTGACTTAAAGTAGCCCCTTCATGATGACTTTTAAAATTGTTTGTGTTTATGAAATTCCTGTGTTGTTTACTGGTAAAGTTGTGTTTCATTCCTTCAAATTTGAATGAGAGTTTGCATAGGAAAACTATTCTTGGTTAGGTCTTCATTTCACTAAGAATTCTTTTGACTATATGCTTCCATTTGCCTCATGACTGGAGGGTCCTCATTTGATGTCTGTAAATTTCCAGACATGCTAGTTTTAATATAATTTCTTTCTTTGATCTTGCTACTTTCTGTATGGTATTCCCTATCTATGGCTTTCATAATTCTGATTAGAATATGTCTTGGAGTTCTTTTTATTAGGGTATCCTTTAGCTGATACCCCCACTGGTTTCCTGCATTCTCCATTTCTGGAAACTTTTCAGTAATGCCTTTATGTCAAAATGATATTATTTCCTCATTTGGGTTGCTTTCCTGTCCTTCTGGAAGAAAGAAAAACATATGAGTCTGATGATTTAAAATACAAGAATCTGATAATCATTATACGTTATTCCTCTTGAATTTATTCCATCTTCTGCTGTTGCCTGGAGGTTTTCTGAGCTCATTTTCAATTTGCTTATTCTTTCTTTAGCTGCTGTTTTTCTACTGCTGAGAACATCCATTGAGTTTTTTTATTTTGTCTACCTAATTTTTTTTCTAATGACAATTCTGCTTGTAGTTTTCTTATTTATGCTGTCATATCTTCCTGTGTTTTATTGGATGTTTTGTTCTGTTGTTTCTTTTGAGCTCATTAAACATACTCACCATCCTGTTCTTGAATTCCTTTATCAGAGAGATTATGTAGGTATTTATTCCTTGAGGTTTCAGAGTTCCTATCTTCATTCACTTCTTTTTTGGTGGTGTCCTGCACTATTTCCCCATGGTGCTTGTTGTAGTCCTTCCAATACATTATCAGTATATCTCCTCAAGTCCCCCCACTTCCCCACACACAGACTCTCATAGAGGACAATCAATGAATTTCGTGAGGTGTTTTTGCCCAGTAAGGATAGTCCCATTCAAGTTGGTGCCCCTGTGTAATTGTGTGGTGCCCCTTGTGCTAATGCATTCTTTGACCTGAAATTACTGCTGCTTTTTGATTAGGGGTTGTATTGTTACTTGCACTCATTACTACTTTTGTTGAGTTTTGGGGTAATGTTGATTGGAATATGACTAATGGACTATTGGCCTAATGTAGTTGGAGAAACCAGGCTGCCATGGTGAAAGAGACCAAGATATGTAATTTATGGGACACGGAAGGTAAGATTAACTAATGGTCACATTAGTGGCCATACATTTGGTAAAGCATGCCCACTACTGGTCAGACTAGTGGAAGGAGATTTAGCAGCATTCGGGCTCACCACAGAGGTTATGTTCAAATCACACCACCGACTTGCTGGCTTGCTTGCAAGAAAATTATTCCCCACAGACATTCATTTAGGATAGCCTTTTACTAAGCACCTGCACTAGGAAAATTTCTTCCCACACATTCACGTGCAAATTCACCAATATTGTGGGAAAACTGAGCACTAAAATAGATTCTCAGTTAATTACAGTTAATTATTATGTTGGGGATCTTGGAGCTTTCCTTAGAATTTTTCCTTTTTAAATCTGTATCACTGTATCACTGTCTTCCCGTTCATCATTGATTGGCTTGGCGAGCACCAGCAACATCTCCATATGTCCTGTCTCATGCTAGTAGAGCCCAAGGGCACCTGCTTGCTCCAGGAACATAAAGAGCCTCAAACCATTCCATCAGATCATGGGAATGAGGTCTAAAATGTTACTGGTGTTTGGCATATAAAATACGACACGGGTAGCTTGCCAGGCTCTTCCTGCAGGTAGCATACTCTTGTAGTCATATCTAAGTTCAGCATTTACTGATGAACCACGCGACCATAAAGCAGCTGTGCAAGACAGGCTGTTATAGGCTGGTCTGCTGGGTGGAGTTCTGACGAGAGGGAAGTCCGATGTGGAGAATGGAGGCCCTCATGGAGTGGGGGTTCATCTGGCTTGTTGCAAGGCTCTTCTGGGATGGCAGGCCAGAGCTAGAACCTGCCATTCCTCCTGGGTGCCTCGTGAGCGGCTGGGCACAGGGAGAGCCAGTAGCAGCTCTTCCCCATGTCTGTGAGTCATTCTCTAGGAAATGAGTGTCAGTGAAGAATCTGGAAGGTTTAAATCTAATAATAAGAAAAAATGTCTGATAACGGCATCCTCTACACTGTTAACACCAAGGCAGTATGAGGTCAAAACATGGCAAAAGCTATTGATTCCAACCCAAACATTATATGTATACTCTATTTTCTGGGTTTTGTTAGTTTTTTTCCTTTGAGAACATATAATAGTGCTCAGGGATTACTTCCCGGCTCTATGTTGAGTTTCACTCCTGACTCTTATTTGCAATTTGGGTGTAGACCCTAAGTCGGTCATGTTTGCCTCAATTCCAATATTTGTTAAGAGTTTAGGACTATTTCCAGGTGTAACACAATCCCTGTTTCCCAGGATAAAATTATGGTTAGAAATTCTTTTACAATTGTAGATTCTTGCCATGTGTTGAAGTTTATTTATGTCAATTATTTCTCTGTCTCTAATTCGGGTGGACAATTACTTTTATCCCTCACTGTAGAAATGAATTTCAACAGGTTTTTTAAATAGATAAATCAATAATTTGGTAAAGGTTTGCTGTGGTTTCTGTAAGAGTAACAGACAAGTTCTCATTATTTGATTGTCTTTCTACATTTTCTTAATATTTCAAACTTTATGTCATTACCCTTACATTCTTAATGTTTTATTTTTTTTTAAATTGTACATTCCAGTTACTCACTTTTCCATGTATATTGTAAGCATACATTCCCAAGTTTATTATAATTTTATTATAATTTTGCAAAAAGTCTATATCAAACTAGTTCAGCTCTTCTTCCTTTGTTGTTGTTGTTGTGATGATGATGATGATGATGAAGATGATGATGATGATAATGACCTGACAGAATAGTTTAAAGCTCTTTATGTTCCTGGAGCAAGAAGATGCCCTTGTGCTCTACTAGTATGAGACAGGACATATGGAGATGTTACTGGGGCCCGCTTGAGCAAATCGATGATGAACGAGGAAGACAGTGATACAGTGATACAGTGATGATGATGATGATGATGATGATGATGATGATGATGATGATTTTTGTTTTTTGGGTTACACCAGGAAATGGTCAGGAGTTACCCTGGCTCTGCTCTCAGGAAGTACTCCTGGCGGTGCTCAGGGGATCATATGGGGATGCTGGGGATCGAACCTGGGCCAGCTGTCTGCAAAGCAACATCCTACCCGCTGTACTATCGCTCCAGCTCTTATTCCTCTGCTATTAGATTTGTGCACACACCGTTATTCACGATCACGATCACGATCTTCCCCGTTAATCATCTATTTGCTAGAGCGGCACCAGTAAAATCTCCATATGTCCTGTCTCATGCCAGTAGAGCAAAGGGCATCGGCTTGCTAACAGGAACATAAAAGCCTTCAAACCATTATATTAGGTCATGGGAATGACCTAATATAATTGTTACTGGCATTTGGCATGTCAAATACAACACCAGCAGCTTGCTAGGCTTGCCGCATGCGGGAGGCATATTCTTTAAACACCTCCAAATAAAGTATTTATTGATGAACCACGCGGCCGCAAGCTGCGCGACGAGCCTGGCTGTGATGGGCTGGTCGGCTGGGTGGAGTTCTGAAGAGAGGGAAGTCCGGATGTGGAAAAAACGGCGGCGCCCGTGGAGTGGGTGGGGGGGTCGCCTGGGCTTGTTGTGAGGTTCTGCCGGGTGGTGGGCCAAGGCTGGAACCCACCATGCCTCCCGACTGCCTCATGAACGGCTGGACACAGGGAGAGCAAGGAACCGCTCTGCCCCATGTCTAAGAGTCTCTGGACCAGCATGCCTGGGCCGGATTGAGGAAGAAACTGCGGCAGGGTGGGTGTCGATGATCCGGGCTGTGATGGGCTGGTCGGCTGGGTGGAGTTCTGAAGAGAGGGAAGTCCGGATGTGGAAAATGGCGGCGCCCGTGGGAGTGGTGGGGTCGCCTGGCTTGTTGTGAGGTTCTGCGGGTGGTGGACCAAGGCTAGAACTCACCATGCCTCCCGACTGCCTCATGAACGGCTGGACACAGGGAGAGCAAGGAACCGCTCTGCCCCATGTCTCAAGAGTCTCTCACAACGCTATTAAAGTTTATATATTCTGAAATTATAAATTTATACTTGATTTTATGCATTTAAGTTTTAATTTATGTTTTAATAGCTTCTATAGCTTTGATTGCATTTTTGTAATATTTAGGCAGGAAATATTGCTTCTGCCACATTTCTGCCCATTTAGTTGATATTAATGGCACCACTTACTGGATAGCTCATTTTTACACTCATACTAAAACATTACTTTTATAAAATTAGTAGTCTAATACTAATACTAAACTGGCTTCATTTCCTGATTCTAGAATTTCTATTTATTTTTAGTTTCTCCATCTGAGGTACTGGACATTTTGTGTTTGAAAAATCTTGATATAGAATGTTCTATAATTTTAAGTTTAATAAATGTTAGTAATGTGCAATTATGTATTTTAATTTGATTTCTATTGTGATTAAACATGTCTATTATAATTCATAATATTTCTTTTGGCCAAACCACTGCAATTAAATTATTTGATAGCATTAGTATTTAGTTTAGCAAACTTTAGTATATTCATATCTTCTATCCATAGTTGTCTTAATTATTTTTCCTTGATATTCATATATGATAACAATATTTTACCAATTTTCTAGAAGAAAAAATTTTATTTTGACTGCATTAAATTATTATTGCCCAACATAATCAAAATATCATCTAGATAATGATATATTTTCTTCCATCATTTGTATCTCTCAAAAGAGCACCTAACTGGGGCAGAGAGATAGTCCAGTGGGTAGGGTGTTTGCCTTGTACGTGGATGACCCCAGGTTCCATCCCGCATCCCATATGGTTCCCTGAGCATGGCCAGGAGTAATTCCTGATTGCAGTGTCAGGAGTAACCCCTGAGTATTCCTGGGTGTGACCCAAAAAGGCAAAAAAAAAAAAAAGAGCAGGTAATGTCTTTTAAACAAAATAAAACAAAACTTATGAGGGAAAAGACTAATGCATATGCATATAGATAAATAAAAATATTAACTAAATTAAAGTTCAATTTAAATTAAAGGACAAGTTCACCACCAAGTTAGAAAAATAGTTGCCTTAAAACACAGAAATCAATCATCTCATAAATGTAAAGTTGGATGTTGCAAATATATCGCTAAGCATCAAAACCTGTAAAAAAATTTACAAAGAACACTCACTAATATATAATCTATAGGTAACAAAGAATGGAAACAACAATAAAGTAGTTTATACTATTTTTACCTATCAGCAAGTCAAAGAAACCTGATTCTAATAGCCCATTTGGAAAAAATAAGAAACATGATCATTTATAAACTTTGTGGACATGAACATTTTTGAACTGCCTTAGGGAGATAAAATCTATGTGTTTCATAAAGACATTCCTCCAAAGACTGGAAATTGAGCTCCCATTAGACCCAGCCATATCAGTCCTGGGAATATACCCCTGGGGAAGCCAAAAACACACAGCGAAAACACCAACCACACTTTTATTTTCATAGCAGCACTATTCACAATAGTCACAATCTGGAAACAACCAGTGCGCTCGAGAACTGATGACTGGATAAAGATACTTTGGTAAATCTACACAATGGAATACTATGCAGCTGTTAGGAAAATGAAGTTATGAAATTTGCTTATAAATGGATGGACATGGAGAGGATGATGTTGAGTGAAATTAGCCAGAAGGAAAAAGACAGATATAGAATGACTGCATGTATTTGCATGGCATATATGTATATATATACATATATACATATATATATGTATATATATATATATATACATATATATAGTGACTACAAGAGTATCCCACCCGCACGGTAGAGTCTGGCAAGCTACCGTGTCGTATTTGATATGCCAAATACCAGTAACAATTATAGACCTCATTCCCATGACCTGATGGAATGGTTTGAGGCTCTTTATATTCCTGGAGCAAGTAGATGCCCTTGGGCTCTACTAGCATGTGATAGGACATATGTAGATATTACTGGGCCCGCTCAAGTAAATTGATGATCAATGGGAGGACAAGTGATACACTGATACAATATTGGTATTATGGTACCAATATTCAAGATAAGGCTAAACATGGATCAGGAGGTCTTGTCAAAGGTGGAAATTACAACAAACGTGGAGAGTCAGAGGTTAGGTAAGACAGAGAGGGAACAATGTGCTAATAATTTACGAAAGTGCTAATAGCAACATAGAAATGAGCATTAAATATAGGCAAAAGATACACTGATAACCTCTAAATGTATGTATTACAATCCACATAAGAGAAGGAATAGAGAAAGAGAAAGAGAAAGAGAAAGAGAGAGGAAAAGAGATAAAGAACCTGCCATTGAGGCAGGCTAGGGGATGGGGAGGGATTGGGATCATCGGTAGTGGGAAATGTGCACTGGTGGAGGGATGGGTGCTTTAACACTGTATGACCAAAACCCAAACATGAACATTTTTGTAACTGTATATCTCACATGGTATAATAAAAATATTACCCTCCCCCAAAAAAAAAAAAACACAAGAAAGAGCCAAAGACAGACTCTTGAACCTTACAACTGTATATCTAATAATTTCCTTATAGGTATGTTACTATACGAAATACAGTATTTTAAGGCATATAGTATTATCAGCTACTTATAGGAATAAGATATATTAAAATATATTTAATTACACGTAAAATAAAATATACTAAATTAATAAAAAATAGTGAGTTAAATTTTTATTTCCCTGAATATATTATTTTAGTAAAAAATCTAGGCACAGAGAAAGCAGGCACTGGAAATTCTCATCTGATAGGAAAAGATATGAAGGCATACACAAATGTACAAGGGAATTCCTGAAGGTACACACACACTATTAATGATATTTATATCCTGCAAGTAGTCTGGAAGTCTGGTTTTTGAGGGAGATTAGCTTTGCATTGTTTTACCTTTATGTACTTTGGACTTTTTCCCAACAATACTCAACTTACCTTTCAATAAATAAAAGTGAACTAAATTAATGTATAAGAATGAATCTGAGATATCAATCATCACTGTTTGGCAAGCAAATAAGACAGAATATCTCAAATCTGAATTTTGCAGTTTGCAAAGTTGGACAATGTAAGAGTTCCTAAGTTTTTCAAAACTTTATCTTTAATTCCATTAAGCTTTAAAATTTTGGAAGCAAGTGGTTGGAACTCCAGATGTGAAGGGAAGGAAAACACATGTCATAATCACTTAATTAAAAAGAACACAACAAGACTTAGGTTGATTAACCTCATGAGATTAACCTTTACAGAAATGATAAAATTGAACTGATGGAAAGGGAAGGGAAAACTCAATAAGCCATGATTTTATTCTGTGTAGCAAAAGTTTTGTCTGCCTTTGCTTTTTATCTTTACCTAAATTTTTGTAGGGATAGATATATTTAAATGCCTCTACATTATTTTATGTACCTGAGTATTCCTTTTACTTAAGTCCTCTTCAGAACAAGAATTTTAATTACTTCCTTGACCTTTGGTTTGAGTGAGTTTAGAGTCAATTTCTTCCATATTGGATTGTTGTAAAATCCTGGCTGAGAGACAATCTGGGAGTCAAACAGAAATAGGCTGTAATCTACTAACTGAACCATTGCTCATATATCCTTTGGGAGCTCTGGGAGTGCTGAGAGCTTTTTAGAATAGTCTGAGATAATATGCTGCCTTGGTCCCCATTCAATTTTGAAACAAAGCAGATGTGCAATAATTGGTTGTTGGTTCCATATTTTTGGAAGACATGATTATAGTTTTTCCTGAAAGACGGCACAAAGTGTATACATTCACTAGCAGCAGAGTGCCATAGCAGGAACATGCATGGAGGTTTGTGAGAAAGGTTGATTCAACTGATAAAGATAAATTCCTAAGAGGAAATTGATCGTGGAATAGAACCGGAGAGGGCAAATAGGTTTGAGGCACTAGAAAATAGTCTTAATTACACAGGTCCAGTGGGTTAAATATATCGTGAGAAACTCCTAGGGTTTCTGTATAGTCAGATCAGGATACTATAAAATATGGGTGCTTTCTACTTTCCCTGCTTTTTTTCTAATTTTCTGTCTAAAGTTTCAGAGACCTGGTTTTCACGTGATGTGCCTTCGTTTCTACCAGTGCTGTGTATCTCTACATAAATATTTCACCTCTT
>JAJIBD010003481.1:0-111640 GCA_021461705.1 Cryptotis parvus | reverse complement strand
AACTTGTGAGAATTAATCCAAAATTCCTTTAAGCAGAAGCTATCTTTGACAGTAATCTGGCATGAGCATAAAAATATTGTCATAAAATTCAGCTTTGTCCTTACTCATGGTTGAAGCACAACGGATAGGAGACAGGTAAACAAATCACTTGTATCACTTATCACTTGTCTTCCAGATGTTCATCGATTTGCTCGAGTGGGCACCAGTAACATCTCCATAAGTCCTGTTGTAAGCAAGTGTACCCCAGGGGCATCTGCTTGATCCAGGAACAGAAAAGCCCTCAAACCATTCCTTCAGGTCATGGGAATGAGAACCATAATTGTTACTGGTTTTGGCCTAACAAATAAAACATGGGTAGCTTTCAAGCTCTGCCATGTAGGCGGTATACTCTCAGTAGAAGGCTCTCATTTCTTTTTTTTTTTTTTGCTTTTGGGGGGTCATACCCGGCAATGCTCAGGGGTTACTCCCTGGCTCTGCACTCAGGAATTACCCCTGACAGTACTCCGGGACCATATGGGATGCCAGGGATTGAACCTGGATTGGCTGCATGCAAGGCAAATGCCCTACCCACTGGACTATCGCTCCAGCCCGAAGGCTCTCGCTTTGAGCACTTATGATGAAACTCAAAGGGAAAGATCAGTTTTTCTTGGGTGGAGCTCTGAGGAGCTGTGGAGTCTGGATGTTGAAAATGACCGAACTCATGGTGTGGAGGTTGCTCCGGCTTCCTGCTAGGCTCACTGGGATGACAAGTCACAGCTAGAACCTTCCTAGTACTGTATACAGTGTATAAATGTGAAAGATCCTGGGACGGACCTGATCCTAACATCTAGTACTATCTAAGACTGTTGCGCGGCCGCTTTGCAGCCGTGGGCCAACGGAGCTGTGGGTCTGGCATGTCTCTTTTCTGGGGTAGCTGGCATGGAGGTGGGAGGAAAGGGCGGAGGAGCCCAAATCCCCGCACCAAGTCTGGCCAGTGTGGCCCCCTCCCCGCACATGTGAGCAAACCCTTGGAGCAATGTTGGATTCGGCCAGGGGCTAAACAAAATGAGGGTAAACAAATAAAAGTCTAAACAAGTAAGGGGGTAAACAAATAATTGTATATTATAAAACATGGAGCAATAAATATCCTTTTTTTAGATAGAGGACTATATAACAAAAAAAAATATCTCTTTAAGGAAAGAGATTTAGGGACCAGGGATATGGCTGAGCACTAGAATGAAAGAAGGCAGCAACCCCCTCTCCAACCAGGGCAGGCCTACTCATGGAAAGCTACCAATTTAGGGCCTAAGTGACCTTTTCATCTTGCTATCTACAAAAGGCCCAGAACAAATTCCTGTTAGAGGTTGTGAGACCCCACCCAGCACCTGCTATCTGGCCTGAATTGCATTACTGCACATATGCATAGCTGTTGCTGACCTGCAACCCCGCATGTGTGCCTAGCTGCACCAAATATAGAAAAAAAGTATTGAGTGTGACCCGATTGGAAGGTGATGGTAACTTGTTACTAAGTGATTGGCTGCCTGTGCGCAGACCTTGATGTAATGTTTTAAATCTATTGGATGGTTATGTGCGGGCTTCTCTGTAGCAGAGGGAATTATCTCTTAAAAGATCCCCCCTGAAAGGGCTTGGGGCTCTTAGCCACTGACTGCTTGTGGTCATGCTATGAGCCCAAGTATACCTGAATACTAATAAAAACCCTTGCTCTTGCATAGGTTCGGTCTCTCAGAGTTTTCCTTAATAGTGCGGCATTCCGGGGCTCCCAGTCAGTCACCCCATCGGGTGGCCAACCCTTTCAAGAACACAGCCGCTGAGCCCCTGAGTCCTATCCAGGGACACAGGGGGCGGGGGTGTGGGGGGGAGCTTTAAAGGGAAAGGGGGAAAATGTCTTTACCTGATAGTGTCTGAGGTTGTATGTTTCAGTCACTTTGTTGATTGATAAAATGAAAAGATAGGGAACATTCATGGCCTCAGGCAAAAAAATAAAAATACGTCTTTGCCACTGGAGTAATACTAGTTTTATTAATTGTTAGGTAATATTAAACTAAGATAATACATGTGAAAAGTGGCCGATCCATTGGCAGAGAAAGCAGATGAGAGTCTGCTAGGAGATGGGTGTGAGGGGAGAAGCTGATCTCAAGAGGCCACAAAACTTTCTTAAGGGAGATTTTTGGAGTATTGAGACTATCCCATAAAGATGATGGTGCACTTGTGTGCCTTTGGCAAATCTTTCAGAGTGAATATTATTATACTTTAATTATGTACAAATATTTGGAAAATATTTAAGTGCTTGGCACATTTCAGGTGGTCAACAAGAGAAACATAACATTTAATTGTTGCTTTGGATGATATAGTTTTAGAAAACCGAAGGAATATGAAGGTTAGTGCATAAATCAAATGTTATACCATATCTTTTCTTCGTTGGGTAGGGATTGGATGCCACACCTGGCAGTGTTCAGGGGCTACTCCTCTATGCTCAGGAGTGACTCCTGTCTGTGTTCAGGGATTGTGGACTACCTGGTATTGAGCAGAGCCAATTACATACTATGCAAGGGCATTATCTATCTCCCTCATACCCTATCTTGAAAGTCAACATGAGCAGTTTTAAAAGAGCTTGATGCTATGAACCGCTCTCTGCTTCTACCCCATGGAGAAGAAAGGGGAATTGAATATTTTGTTTAGTTTTGGTTTTGGAGCACACCTGGTAGTGCAATCCTGGCAGGCTCAGGGAACTATATGGGGTGCCCAGGATCAAAGCCTTGTCAGTGCATGCAAGGCAAACATCCTACTTTACACCTTTCAAGCAACTGTACTATTGCTCCTGAGTTGGATTTTTAAAGAATGACATTAAAGTAGATCCTTCCAGGCTTGTCTCTTTTTTGGAAGGTGATAAAGAAATTTTCAAATAAAATTGCTCAACAGGAATAAATTTCAGAGACACTTACAGTTGAATGCTGAGAGTGACACCATCCTAATAATACTCTGGTCACAATCACATTGACCAGTGACATTTGAATAAATGAAGGGTAGGATTTTCGCACTGTTCTTGGGAGTTTCATTTTCATAAATGCATATTTGTGATGAGTCAGAGCATCAGCTCTGTGGCAGCCCCTGAAATGAACAAGAAAGAAATAGTCAAGCAAAATGGGAGCATGTGTGTGTGTGTGCATGCGTGTGTGTGTGTGTGTGTGTGTGTGTGTGTTGGGGACTATACCCAGGCAATGCTCAGGGATTACTCCTGTTGCTGTGCTCAGGGATCTTTCCTGGCAGTTCTTGTGACACCATAGTGGTGCCTGGGCTGAAACAAGTGGGGGTTGTGGGTGTGAGTGTGAGTGTGAGTGTGAGTGTAAGTGTGAGTGTGGGTATGGGTGTGGGTGTGTATGATGGGGACTAAACCCAGGCAGTGCTCAGAGATTACTCCTGTCTCTGTGCTCAGAGATCTTTCTTGGCAGTTCTTATGATAACATAGTGGTGCCTGGGCTGAAACCGAGTTTGGTCTCATGCAAGGCAAACATCTTACCCCCTGTACTATATCTCCAGCTCAGGAACGGGCCAGAGATAAAGTACAGTGTGTAGAGCAGTTGTCTTACACACAGCAAACCCAGGTTTGATCCCTGGCATCCCTTGAGAGACCATATTGTCCCTCAAGTCCCACCAGAACTGATTCCTGAGTGCAGAGTTGTTGCAGGACTCCTAAGGGCCGCTGCATCTGCTCTGGATTGCCTCCCCCAAATCACTCCGTAGATAAGGGGGTAGTCTAAATGTGGCCGTTTATCCGACCATGTATGCTGTACTAGCTGGTATAAATATTCTCCCATGCTATCACAATCATCGTGGGACTAGCTAGATCTTACCAGCATATTAGCCTGGCCACGTAAGGACACCTAAGTAATTAGACCAGAGAGAAATGCTGTTTGCTTCCAAACAAACAAGCATGGCTCCCTGATAAAATATAAAACTACAATGAAGTAGAGGAGACTTGTGAAGGCTTGGAGAAATATCTAACTGGCATTGGTGTTGATCTTTGGTACAGTGACATGCCAACTCAGAAACCCCCTTCTCTACATTTCAAAGGCATTCCGGCTCAAAACATTAGCACAGTAAAAGCCCTAGGTGAGATGCAGGGAGGGACTACCTAAGGGCATTGGACCCTCCCTGCTTTCCATAACAATGGGAGGAAGGTCTGAGTTGCGAGTTGCGGGGGTATAAACTAGCTGGTTCCCGCTCTCCCGGGCTTCTTCTTCCCGGTGGGATCTCGCCTTGTGAGCGTTTATTCCCCTTGGAAGCTTTACACGTGGTGGTCGCCATCTTGGCCTACACGTGGCTGGGGTTCTAGCCTGGAATCCTAAGCATCGGGTTTTTCCTTTTGCTGATTTGTATGCCTGAACCTGTGATAAGTAAAGCCTTCTAAAACCGCATCGGATTCCTGAGTGTCCATCCATTCCTCGCCGGCTCGGAGGTAGAAGGGAACTTCGCTTCCGGCACTGTCGGGGACCCCGGGAGCGCCCGACACAGAGTCAGGAGTAACCCCTGAGCATTGCCAAGTATGACCCCAAAACTAAATAAATAAAATATTTGAAGTATTCTAGATCTTTTCATTGATACTAATAATGAAAATTAAACTTTTCTTAAGTTCTTACATATAATAATAGGAACTTAGCTAATTTTTTCCATTATATTATTCAGAAGACTATAGCAGAGTAAATGTTATTAATGACTCCATTTTACAGGTGAAACAAAATTGGGAGCTATGAGGTCCCTTTGATGCAAGAATGTCCTGTCGTGTCGGAGGTGCAGAGATGAGACTCCAGGAACATGACGTATATCCATTAATATTTTTAATGATCACCAGCTGGAGAGACAGCAGCTCTCATCTTGGCAGCAGACTGACTTGAGCTGACTGACCGGAGCTGACTGACTTGAGCTGACTGACTGACCACCTCCACAAGGACCCCAACTCTCCTATGCCCTCGTCTCAAAGGGCAATACAGCTTAAAGTTTGCATGGTTTACATTACAAAGACATTTCAATTCTTTGCATACGACTTAGGAATAATTAGGAAGGAGACATCCAGGAACCAAAAACCTGCAGGAGTGCTATTTAGGTAAGGTGAGATGAACAAAAGAATACATTACAGTTGTGAATTCAGCCTTCCAGTCTTGCCCATGATGGCAAGGTCATGTCAGACAGAAGAACAAGAAAAACCTGTTTTCTGCCTAACTTTAAGCATAGTCCACTAGACTCCATCTTGGGCTAGTTATAGCCAACAAGGAAATGTGCAGAGAAATGACCTAGGGTAGCCTTTTCTGTGTAACTGTAGCTTGAATAACAGTCTCACTAGGGAATTCTACATACTAACTCTATTGGTAGACAGTCTGCCAAAAGACCCCGTGTATCTGTTAACAGGCAGTCTCCATCAGACCTTCCTTTGCATATCCTTAGATCTACCCTCTGCCAACACCCTTGCCCAAAACAACTGGTATTTAAATTCAGTTTCACATAGTCTATACTTCCTGCTTTAATCACAAGTTTAGAATGACTCAGTGGAAATGCTTTTTTGGGGGTTAGATTTGGTTTGGCTTGGCTTGGCTTGGTTTGGTTTGGTTTGGTTTGGTTTGGTTTGGTTTGGTTTAGGGCCAAACCTAACAATGCTCAAAAAGTGTGTCACTCCCAGCATTGCTGGGTGCAGTGATGAAAGAGGGTGGGGAGGTTGGAGATAATGCAGTGATTTTGTCCCAAACTGGGCTTCCTACACACTCAGTGCCTGAGCACTACCTCTTTGGAGGTGGCTATCTCTTCAGCCCTGGGAATTATTTTGAGCAAGCCTATTGGTCTATGTAATATTTATTGCAAAATACTTGTAATAGTATTGTAGGAAGACCTTGTGAAAGAGAAAGGATTGAAAAGTCAAGGTATTTTGATTTGTAAGTATGGGCCTGAGTATTTAAAACTTTAGACTGAGGCCTGAATATGGCTTTTCCTAAAAGAATAGAACAAAACATTGGAGTTTCTAAAGACTGCTTCCAATGTTAACACAGGGCACTCTGACCTTGCCCTGAAAAAGGTAGATGAGGTTGGAACCATGGGTTGAGAAACTGTATCTTGTAAAAATGAGATGGAGCAAACCAACCCTTGGAAGAAAACTGAACAAACATTGAGGTCAAGAACTCCATGCAAGTCTTATTCTAAGCTCAATCCAATATCTGGAAATTAAATCCTCTAGTTCCTACACTTGACAATGATTCTACCCTTCCTGAAGCCATTTCATGGAGTAATAAGTGTTATATGCATTTGACTCAGAGCTTTCATTATTTGATGGTTCGGCTTTGATGAGAGAAAAGTTCTGAAGAATCAGGGCTACTTTCCATTGTATAGGAAAATTCAGAGCTCATCTTAGAAACTGCTTTCTCCCTTAAGGGATATGTATTGAATTTGAACATAACATAAATCATTCAATAAAAATGTTTTGACCCTCTAAGAGGGAGAACTAAAGTCCATTTTTTAGACACCTTTGGATAACACATAGAAATTATTTGTACCATATCCTGTATTCTTTTTTCAATATTTTATTATACCACCGTGAGATATACAGTTACAAAGATGTTCATAAGATGTTCATATTTGGTTTTCAGTCATACATTGTTCCAGCACCCATCCCTCCACAAGTGCCCATTTCCCACCACTAATGTCTCCGATTCCCTCCCCCTCCTTAGCCTGCCTCTACAGGCAAAAAGATACACATAACAACCACTTAATGTATGTATTGTAATCCACAATGGGGAAGGGAAGGAAAATAAAAGAGAGAGAGAGAGAGAGAAATATATCCTGTATTCTTGTGCTCTTGCATTATGGCACAGCTTAGATAGCTCTTTGAAAATTATTCTTTAATTTTTCTCATCTTAGTCTGTTCTTACTAAGCAATTTATGGACAGAGCAGTCAACTTATTTCCTGCAATAAAAGATACAAATAATAATGGAGAACAGAATTAAATATATTATAAATAGTTCAAGACAAGTTTTACTATACGTTAATTACCAAAACAGTTTCTGTTCACAAAAATTGGGGAGTACTTTGGTATTTGTTAACATTTTTTGGGCACCTAATAAAACTAAGCTAGAAAAACATTTATTCTGATAAGTTACATTTAAAATAAAACTGACTATGATATTATCTTTAAAATGTATACATATGTACAAATTGTAGCAATCCTTAAATTAATTTTCTCATCAAAAGCCTTAAGAAGAGCATATGCAGTCACAATATTGATTCAAAGGTTTCCTTTGAGAATATCAATGCTATTAGTAAGATCATAATCTGTTACATCTGCATTATCTACCTTATGCCAAGCCTTTTGATTTATATCACCCCAGTATTCACATCCGGTCTGTGAAGTAAACAAACAAGAAACACTAACTTGGGGTCCAAGCGACAGCACAGCGGGTAGGGCCTTTGCCTTGCATGCAGTCGACCTGAGTTCAATCTCCAGCATCCCATATGGTCCCCGAGAACTGCCAGGAGTAATTCCTGAGCAAAGAGCTAGGAGTAACCCCTGAGCATCACCAGTTGCGACCAAAAAAAAAACAAACACTAACTTTCTTAAAAGTTACACATGGGATTCGAAGCTATAATACAGGTGCTTGCCCTGCTAGGTTTGATCCCCAGCACCTCATAGAGTCCCATGCGTCCCATCAGAAGTGAACCTTAAGTGCAGAACAATGGTAAGTCTGGAGTACCACTGGGTGTGGCCAAAAAATAAATTAATTAAAATTACATTCTTTTTTTTTTAATTTTAGAAAAGATTTTTTTTTTGCTTTTTTGGGGGTCACACCCAGTGATGCTCAGGAGTTACTCCTGGCTCTGCACTCAGAAATTACTCCTGGCAGTGTTTGGGGGACCATATGGCATGCTGGGGATCAAACCCGATTGGCTGCATGCAAGACAAACCTACCCACTGTACTATGGCTCTGGTCTCCTATTTCTTTTTAATTGAATCACCATGCAATAGACAGCTGTTCATCATTGGGTTTCAGGCATACAGTGTTCCGACACCCATTCCTCCACCAGTGCACATTTCCCACCACCAATATACTCTTTTATCCTCCTGCTACCCCACCTTAACCCCCTGCTTGTCTCTGTGGCAGGCACTTTCCTTCTTTCTCCCTCTCTCTCCCATTGGGCTTTATTGTTTGCTAAACCATTACTGAGAAGTCACCATGTTTTTTCCTTTCTGCACACAGTTCTTACAGAATGATCTTACAGAATGGTCATTTACCTCTGTCTTTGTCATAGTGGTCCCTTGCCTATGCCAACTGCCTTTTCCCCAAGAGGTTGAAGCAAGTTTCCAAGCATGAACCAAATCCCCTTGCCCTTGTTTCTACTGTCCTTGGATATTGGATTCATATTAAATTACATTCATTTTTAACTGAATGGCAACATTAGACATTCTTGCAAACAATTTGTATTGTGACAAAAAGAAATAGTTCGGGATATTTCTCTCTCATTTTACTGAAAAGACTTGAGGATCTGGAGGTTCAATAATTCATTGGGTTTATCAATGAGAAAATGATAAGAACTAAATATTAAACTTGATTCAGTTCCAAGACCAGTAGTGTTCATTCTTTCAGCGATGTCTAGTGAGCACCAACTGGTATCAAACTCTCTGGTAACCAAATAAACCATGGTGTCTCTCATCAAGGAGAAAAATTTTAAAGCTTAAATATAAATCTGTATAAATATGAATCTACACAATAAAATGAACTATTGTTAATCAGATTTCCCTAAATTAAAGTGGGAATCTATTGAACATTAGAAGCAAGTGAGTTACATAAATACATTTGTATTGAAAGATTCTTTTAGGAGCCTGAATGATCTCTCAGTAATTTTGCAACTGCCTTGCAAGTATTAGGTCTCAGGCTTGATTCTTAGTATTGCCTTGAGCATAGCACCATTTACTTTGCTTGTTTGTGCTTGCAGTTAGGCTGTCTATAATGTCAGAAACCACGAGCCATTTTCAGTCCCACTGCAATATACTGCACTGCGCTCAGGTGCCTGCAAACGTAACTAAAGGGTGCAATCCCATGATGAGCACCACAGCTGAAAAGATCTGCCAGCACTGTGACCAGAAGTAACAGCCAAAGAGCACTACAGCCAGAACGTTTGAGGTCATTAAAATTAAAATTTGATCCCCAATTACACAACTAAAGGATTTCAACTTCCAGAGAGCACTGAGGATGAGTGTGTGAGCTCGACAACCTGACATACAGTTCCCCAGGTAACATGGATAATACAGCCACAGCCCCCAGATAATGTGACTATGCAGCTACAGTCCCCTAGGTCATGAGAATACACAGCTACAGTCCCCCAGATAATGTGGATATGCAGCCACAGTCCATCAGGTAATACAGATATGCAGCCAGTTCCCAGGTAACAAGGATATGAACAGTTCCCAGGTAATGTGGATAATGAACCACAGTCCCCCAGATAATGTGGATATGCAGCCACAGTCCCCAGGTAAAGAGGATATGTAGTCACAGTCCCTTAGGTAATGAGAATATGTAGTCACAGTCCCTTAGGTAATGAGAATATGCAGCCACAGTCCCTTAGGTAATGAGAATATGCAGCCACAGTCCCTTAGGTAATGAGAATATGCAGCCACAGTCCTCCAGGTAATGAGAATATGTAGTCACAGTCCCTTAGGTAATGAGGATATGCAGCCACAGTCCCTTAGGTAATGAGAATATGCAGTCACAGTCCCTTAGGTAATGAGAATATGCAGCCACAGTCCCTCAGGTAATGAGAATATGTAGTCACAGTCCCTTAGGTAATGAGGATATGCAGTCACAGTCCCTTAGGTAATGAGAATATGTAGTCACAGTCCCCAGGTAATGAGGATATGCAGCCACAGTCCCCCAGGTAATGAGAATATGTAGTCACAGTCCCTTAGGTAATGAGGATATGCAGTCATAGTCCCTTAGGTAATGAGAATATGTAGTCACAGTCCCTTAGGTAATGAGGATATGTAGTCACAGTCCTCCAGGTAATGAGAATATGCAGCCACAGTCCTCCAGGTAATGAGAATATGTAGTCACAGTCCCTTAGGTAATGAGGATATGCAGCCACAGTCCCCCAGGTAATGAGGATATGTAGTCACAGTCCCTTAGGTAATGAGAATATGTAGCCACAGTCCCTTAGGTAATGAGAATATGCAGCCACAGTCCCTTAGGTAATGAGGATATGCAGCCACAGTCCCCAGGTAATGAGGATATGCAGCCACAGTCCTCCAGGTAATGAGAATATGTAGTCACAGTCCCTTAGGTAATGAGGATATGCAGCCACAGTCCCTTAGGTAATGAGAATATGTAGCCACAGTCCCTTAGGTAATGAGAATATGCAGCCACAGTCCCTCAGGTAATGAGAATATGTAGTCACAGTCCCTTAGGTAATGAGGATATGCAGTCACAGTCCCTTAGGTAATGAGAATATGTAGTCACAGTCCCCAGGTAATGAGGATATGTAGTCACAGTCCCTTAGGTAATGAGAATATGTAGTCACAGTCCCTTAGGTAATGAGAATATGTAGCCACAGTCCCTTAGGTAATGAGAATATGCAGCCACAGTCCCTTAGGTAATGAGGATATGCAGCCACAGTCCCCAGGTAATGAGGATATGCAGCCACAGTCCCCCAGGTAATGAGGGATATGTAGTCACAGTCCCTTAGGTAATGAGAATATGTAGCCACAGTCCCTTAGGTAATGAGAATATGCAGCCACAGTCCCTTAGGTAATGAGGATATGCAGTCACAGTCCCCAGGTAATGAGGATATGCAGCCACAGTCCCCAGGTAATGAGGATATGCAGCCACAGTCCCCCAGGTAATGAGAATATGTAGTCACAGTCCCTTAGGTAATGAGGATATGCAGTCACAGTCCCTTAGGTAATGAGAATATGTAGTCACAGTCCCTTAGGTAATGAGGATATGTAGTCACAGTCCTCCAGGTAATGAGAATATGCAGCCACAGTCCTCCAGGTAATGAGAATATGTAGTCACAGTCCCTTAGGTAATGAGGATATGCAGCCACAGTCCCCCAGGTAATGAGAATATGTAGTCACAGTCCCTTAGGTAATGAGAATATGTAGCCACAGTCCCTTAGGTAATGAGAATATGCAGCCACAGTCCCTTAGGTAATGAGGATATGCAGCCACAGTCCCCCAGGTAATGAGGATATGCAGCCACAGTCCCCCAGGTAATGAGGATATGTAGTCACAGTCCCTTAGGTAATGAGAATATGTAGCCTCAGTCCCTTAGGTAATGAGAATATGCAGCCACAGTCCCTTAGGTAATGAGGATATGCAGCCACAGTCCCCAGGTAATGAGGATATGCAGCCACAGTCCCCCAGGTAATGAGAATATGTAGTCACAGTCCCTTAGGTAATGAGAATATGTAGCCACAGTCCCTTAGGTAATGAGAATATGCAGCCACAGTCCCTTAGGTAATGAGGATATGCAGCCACAGTCCCCAGGTAATGAGGATATGCAGCCACAGTCCCCAGGTAATGAGGATATGCAGCCACAGTCCCCAGGTAATGAGAATATGTAGTCACAGTCCCTTAGGTAATGAGAATATGTAGCCACAGTCCCTTAGATAATGAGGATATGCAGCCACAGTCCCCAGGTAATGAGGATATGCAGCCACAGTCCCCAGGTAATGAGGATATGCAGCCACAGTCCCCCAGGTAATGAGGATATGTAGTCACAGTCCCTTAGGTAATGAGAATATGTAGCCACAGTCCCTTAGGTAATGAGAATATGCAGCCACAGTCCCTTAGATAATGAGGGATATGCAGTCACAGTCCCCCAGGTAATGAGGATATGCAGCCACAGTCCCCAGGTAATGAGGATATGCAGCCACAGTCCCTTAGGTAATGAGAATATGCAGCCACAGTCCCTTAGGTAATGAGAATATGTAGCCACAGTCCCTTAGGTAATGAGAATATGTAGTCACAGTCCCTTAGGTAATGAGGATATGCAGCCACAGTCCCTTAGGTAATGAGAATATGTAGCCACAGTCCCTTAGGTAATGAGGATATGCAGCCACAGTACCTCAGGTAATGAGAATATACAGCCACTGTCCCTTAGGTAATGTGGATATGCAGCCACAGTCCCTCAGGTAATGAGAATATACAGCCACTGTCCCCAGATAACGTGACTATGCAGCCACAATTCCCCAGGTAAGGTGGATATGCAGCCCTCAGGAATGTGGACTGAAGGCTCAGGTAATGTGGTCCCTCAGGTAATGTGGACTGTGTAATGTGGACAGGGAATGTGGTAATACAGACATGCCTGTGTGACCCCTTGTTAATGCAGCAATGACAATGAACGCAAGAACATTCAAACAGAAGAGGTTATCTAGGCTATTTTATAGAAAGTGAGTCAGAAAAGACAAAAGCAGAGCGGGAAGACTAAATTGGAAGTCCAAAATTAACTGAAGAAGGGAGGACTTCAATCTTAGCCGGAGTGCTTGCCGACAGAGCTTCCGGAAGAAAGAAAAACAATACTTGGTAATGAGAGGAAGACAGAAAAGAGTATCAGTAATGAATATCAGATACAAAAAGATAATCAACCTTCCAAAATAAAACATGCAAATGAGACTTATAGTGAGTTAACACATCACCTATTTAAGGAATAATTCAAAACTTTAGTAACTGGCTCAGTTGGTGAGATTTGGAGAAAATGATCATTTAATAATGGTGGAAGTACCAAATAACAGAATTTTGGTAACAAAATTAATCCTCTAAATAATTAATCACTTCTAAAACTCCAACCTGAATATACCTCTACCAATATATAAAAAGAACCAGAGCGCACTCGAAGAGTTGTTTGCATGCTTTGCTTGTAGAAGACCCAGATCAGTCCCTGGCACCACCTGGTCCTCCAAGCACTGCAGGAAGTGAGCCCTGAGCATCACACCAGGACTAGACCCTGAGCATCACTGCTTGTGGCCCCAAATATATAGATATATATAGATAACTATACAAACACTAATAAAAGTAACCATCTGCAGTGCAATTCACGATGGTACTATATGCAATAGTAATCAATGAGGCTGCTAGAGCTGCCCTTCACTGTTTAATATAATTAAGAGATTTTCAGGAATTGTGCAAACTGGTGTTAAATAGTCATCGTACAAAAAATTGAATTCTATGGAATGGAAACTAAATACATTATATCTATTTTTTAAATTTCATTTTTTATTGAATCACTGTGAGTTACAAGTGATTCATTATTAAGTTTCAGGCATGCAATGTTCTAACAACCAATCCCTTTACCAGTGTTCACTTTCCTCCACCAATGCTCCCAGTTTCTGTCCCTCCCTCTAGACTGCCACTATTTTTTTTTAGGTTTGGGGTGCTTTATGAAGGGGGAGGGTCCTGTGGGGCCACACCCAGCTGCATTCAGAACTACTCTTGGCTCTGTGCTCAGGGGTCACTCCTGACATGGTGCAGGGACCGTATGTGGTTGAGGGATTGAACAGGTAGTGGGGTATGAGCTTTAGCACACCTGTTGAGGCTCAGAGTTTGCACCCAGGTCTGTGCTCAGGGATCACTCTGGGTGGTGTTCAGGCACCATATGTCATGTTGGGGATTAGCTGCATGTACTATTCTTAAATTGCTAACTATTCAGTATCTTTGCTTGGATGTCTTTCAGCTACTTCATGTGCATAACAGAAAGAAAAATAATTCACTTGCTAATCTCGCTTATTCTAGATCCTGCCCCTACTCTCAATTTTGTCCTTCTGTGCATCATGGCATTTGCAAAAGACAGTTTTTAAAAATCTTGCTTCATTTATAAGCACACGTCTTCCTTCTCATACCAAACTAGACTATTAGGAATGAAATCTTGTCTAATATACTAATTGACTTATGAACTAAGGACTGCACACATGTCTTTAAAACGATGAGTCCTTACAAAATATCTATCATGGCTGAGAGTTCGTCCTGAGGGCAGGGTGCTTGTCTTGCACACAGGTGACCTTGGCTCTCTAGGAACCCCATATGGTCCCCTGAGCCCCACCAGGAGTGATCCCTGAGTGCAGAGTCAGGACTAATCTCTGAGCACCACCAGTGGCCCCCGCAAATATGTTTACTTATTAAATAATCCCCTTCTCTTCTCCTAGCAGTGTCTTTGCTGTGACGAGCAGGAGTTTGTACACACACTGTGGTGCTTTGCAAAAGTCTTTCAGCCATGGTACTCATTGGTGCTGCAAGTCAAGTATACGAAAAACAAATCATAGTCCCTAACATATGCCTGACACTTGAATTTTTTAACTATATCTATTTAATCCTTCAAACAGCCGCATGGAGTATATATTATTTCCTTTATATGTACTAGGAAACTGGAGCACAGAGAGTATAGTTTCATCTATAGCAAATCTAAGCATTGTAACCAGGATTTGGATCCTTGAAGTCTGAATCTAAAAAAAAAAAAAAAAACCCACCCCAGGACTGTGACCTAAACAGTCCGCTATCTGCAGGTACAGATGTGAAGCTAAAAGAGAACTGAGAAAAGTACCAACAAGGTACAAAAGAGCTGAGAAAGGTGTCAATAGGAACCAGAAGAGGCGCCTTTTCAAGAAAGGGAATAAGCGGCAGTGTTAAATGGGGCTAGGAGGTCAAGGAAAATGCTTGCTGAAATGAATTCTCTTGCTGGCGGTAAGCTCTCACTCACATACAGCATTATTTCCATCAAGATGGCCTTCAATAGAATGACATCTGGGGTGATTCTAACTCTGTAAGCAATAAAAAGAATATTCTCTACCATTTTATATATATGCAAGCCTAACTGCTACTATAACATACTTTGCCTTAAAATATATGAAATAAACAAACCCAAACATTCAAAATATGATCTAGAGGGTCATTTTCAGTGCTTAATAACAGAATTTTTAAATAGTTAATCTTGATTTTTATAGGAATCCTTATAATTCTATTTTAAATATGGTTGCTTTCAAATCTGTTGCATATCAAATTTAATTTCACTCTTATTCTTATCTTTACTTTTGGGGGAGCAGAAGGGCCACATCCCAAGATGCTCAGGTGTTAGCCTAGCTGTGCACTCAGGCATAACTCCTGACTGAGCTCATGGGGTCAGATGGGATGCGGGACCAAACTGGTCAGTCATGTGCATGGCAAAGGACCTACCAGCGGTGCTCTCTCTCTATCCCCAATTTTTAAAAAATATTTAGTATACCACAGTGAGATATACAATTACAAAGATGTTCATGTTTGGGTTTCGGTCATACAGTGTTTCAGCACCCAGCCCTCCACCAGTGCCCATTTCCCACCACCAATGTCCCCGATTCCCTCCCCCATCCCCTAGCCTGTCTCTATGGCAGGTTCTTTATCTCTTTTCTCTCTTTCCGTTTTTTTATTTTTATAGGGGTCTTCCCTGATGATGCTTAGCAGAACAGATCTGATGATTTGGTGACCCAGGACCAGCAGGGCTGCACTCTGTGAATCTCAGTAGCATGAACTCCAATGTTCCTGAAGATTTGCACATTTTAGGTGTGTGCTGTGCACATGAGTCATAACTTGGCTCTTGGACATACAGTTTTAAAGACATATTTGTTGTCTGCCAGTAGTATGATGTTTTAAAATACATTTTAATATTTGCTAAGATTAGGAAGAACCTTTTCAGGTTTTTAAACAGTTGTAAAATATTTAGTTTTTTCATTGTACAGCCTGCCCCTCAAGGTGTTGCGGGTGTGGCTGTGGTGCCCGCCTGCATCAGCAGGTGGCAGACAGGAGACAGGTTTGTCTATACCATTGACTCTGCCCCGTGGACCCTGGATGGTGGATGGTCTGACATAGAAAAAGACTGGGCCCCCTGGGGTGAACCCAGAGCCACAGCAGAACCTGGCAAACTACCTGTGGTGTATTCGATATGCCCAAAACAGTAACAATAATGGACCTCATTCCCAACAAATGGAGACATTACTGGCACCCACTTGGGGAAATCGATGAACAATGGGAAGACAAGTGACAAGTGACAAGTGATTATACAGCCTCAATATACCTTCTATCAAAGTTCCAATGGTACATTCAGAAGGCATAGAAAAACTGTTACCTTTTTTTCAGGTTTTTAAAAAATATTTAGGTATTTGTGTGCATGCATGTGTGTGTGTGTGTGTGTGTGTGTGTGTAAACTAGAAGCACCTTTTCCTCTCACTCTGAGAGCATGGTCTCTGTCAAAAATGCCAGAAACAAAACCAGAGAGAGAAAGCTCAATGGTCTGAGCACGTTCCACTTGCAGGAAGCCCGAGCTCTATCCCAGACATGGTCGGAGGGTTATAGCTACTTTGACAGTGTGCACAGTGTGGTAACAATAGCCCACAGTCAGTCAATGAAGTGAAAGAGCTCATTGGGGCTGAGCACGTGCTTTGCATGCGGGAGACCCAGGTTCAATCCCTTTACCATATAGCTCCCTAAGCACTGCTGGTGCAGCCCCAAAACTAAGTAAATACACAGAAACAAAAGGAGTGCTTCAACTGAATGAATTTTTCTAGTGCTCAAAGATTATCTTTAGGATTTTATATCTTAATTCAGTTTCTGCAAATGAGTTGTTAACATTTATGTTCTTGAGTTCTTAGGGGCTCTCCACATTCTCAGGAAATTTGTGACATGGATAATAGAATAGAACTCATTTCATCTGCACATACATCATTTTCAAGATCCAAGTACAGTTGCATATGAACTAGAAAACTAGTTCAAGTCGTTCCTCTCAAGCAATCTATTTGTAATCATCTGTGCACTATTAGCTTTTTACGAGACACATGTATCTGTGAAGTGATTATTTAGGCTTGAAGTTTTAAAAAGCTTAATTAAAATCCTAGAAATGAAAATTGTTTCTTTCTCATAAATGTCTGCTTGACTTTAAATGTTAGCTTTGACACTGGGTTTTGGCTCAGAGATAGAGCATGTGACTCTTACATGTGGGATTCTGGGGGTGTATAGAGAATTTTCTTTGTAAATTCATAAAAATTATTAGCTTTGCTAAATTCACATATTCTATTAATATTACATATAATCAAACAGAAAGCATAAAAAGATACTTCTGCATACCGAAATATGGTGGTTTCCTCTAGAAAATGCATGTGGTTGAATTATAAGTGGAAACTGAAAATGGATTGATAGAATATCATATTTACTGGAAACAAAGGGTGACAGGTGATGGATTAGTAGGCTGGAGATCTAATAATCATATTTCCCCAGGTATCAGATATCAGATTCAGAGTCCTATATTGGCATACAGACAGCTACTGACCTACTTCCCAAGCCTTGTAATTTGGGATGGGGAGGGTGATAGGAGTATTTGGACCACAACCTGAACCCAGGGACTATCCCTGGCTCTCAGCTCAAGAGTGAATCCTGGCAGTGCTCAGAGGGCTGGATGTGGTGCTGAGGATTCTAACCAGGATCAGTGAGATGCAAGGTAAGCACCTCGTATGATGTTAGATCTCTCTGACATTCTTGTCCTGTGAGCTTTATAATGAACGAGTAAGTCTGTCATTTAAACTAGCAATGAAATAAACATTGGAGGAGCTAGAGGGATGGTACAGAAGAGAAGGCACTTGCCATACATGTATCCAACCCCAGTTCAAATCCCTGGCATCATACGGTTTCATGAACACTATCAGGATTGATCCCTGAGCATAAAGTCAGGAGTATGACCTGAGTCATGAGTATGACCTGAGTGGGGTCCAACTCCCCACTCCCCAATAATAGAGGAAATCTTTAAAGTGTAGCCTTCCAATTCTTTATGTCTCAAGAAAAAATCTCTAATAATATTGCTCCTGCCTTACTTGTAGCCTTCTTAAAATCCTAAACTATGTGGCCCCATCTTAATTCCCAATCACCCAATATTAAAATGTTGAAATAATTAATCTACAAAATAATTTTAAACATTTTAATGGCAAAATTTTAAAGAGTTCATTTTGTGCTTGTATTTTTAGCAAAATTGACAATATACTACAAGAAATTATATTCACTCTACAGAAAATAATGCAAGATGCACATTTTGATTCAGCCCTTTGTGATGACCTGAATTCTATAAGTTATAATTCAAAGGTCTTAATCCAAGCAGTGAATGAACTAATAACAGGGCAGGCCCTCATACTCAATAACAAAGAAGCCAGTAATCAGAGAAGACAGTAATTTGACTATAGAGAAAGTGTGTGTGTGTGTGTGTGTGTGTGTGTGTAAAGGGTACAAAGGAGTTTTTCTGCTATCTTTTCCAAAATTCTAACATTTTGGGGTTGGTGGGAGAATTGGAACTAGGTTTAAACTCCTTTGTGACGGTAATACTATTCTAGTTTTTGAGATCTAACTAATTCAAAGAGAAACTCTACTCTATTACTCCACTATCAAACAAGACCTGGAATTGAAGCAGGCAGGAGGTGCAAAATAAAAATGGTTATGTGTAAAGTTAAGGTGTTGTCCATGTCTGGCCACAGTTTGCCCAACATCTAAATTTAGAGGATTTCAGATTCAGCAGAAATCTTACACATCTGTCCTTGTTTTTCAAAGATGAGGAAACCATGGCCCCAAATACATGCACAGAGGGCTCAAGTTTTAACAGTGAGTTCCCGCCAGAGATGGATTGGAAACCAACAAGCTTTGTGCTTCCCCACTTAGTCATCTGATTGCTTTTTTTCCTTGATTGTCCATTTCATCTCTAAACCTAGTCTGAGGTTTTCCTAACCATAATCAAAGGACACAGCATGCTGAAGAACTGGTTAAATAGAATCAAGGAACCCTATTTACTTTTTAAAAAATTGTTTAATGCTAAGAAGTTCATAATAGTCTAATCAGTTGACATAAGTTCTTAGATTTCAATTATAGAAAAACATTATCGCCCAAGTCCACAAGTGTTCTCCTAATTTATCAGATTACTTCCTTAGAAAGTGTGCTTTTGATCTGCTCTTCCAAAGAACAAATGTGAAGACTTCAATACTTAATAATGTTGAAAGCTTCTCCCTGGGGTAACTAAAATTTTTATCAAAGTGGCAAAGGACCTGGTTACAGCTGCAACAAAGAAATGCCATATAAAGCCAAGTGGAAAGCAGTTAGACATCATTGGTGGTACAGGGCCATTGAACACGGTTATATTAATTGGAATCTATTGCACAGGACATTTCACTACATGCTGGGCAAATGACCCTGAAAGTTTCGAGTCTTTCTGGTGTACAAAAAAGTACAGATATAAAAATAATCATACAGATGATGGATTTTCTATCCTTGAATGGGCAGAGCTACCCTGAGATGTGGGTGGTTGGAAATTTTCTTTTTTAAATAATGCCCTTTGAGTGAATCCCATATATGCATCTTCTTTTACAACCATTTGAAAACTTGTCTTCTAATAATTTCACACAGAGTTTTCAGCACAGCAACATTCAAAAGAATAAAACTAATGAAACACAGCAACTTTTATGTTTTCACTTTTTGTGCTTTGGGAAAGTTCCGATTAAATGATATGAGGCAGTTCAAGTTGAAATTCCTTTATTGGCCCCAAATGAATAACTTCTGATTTAATGGAAAAATTAGATTTAAGGCTGGGGTATTGTAGAATAGATGTCAGGAAACAACTTTTATGCACTTATGACTTAAATTTTGACATCCTCAGATGTTTATATTGTTGCCAGTTTTGTGCAATAAGGAAGCAAATTATTTGTCTGGTAGGTAAATGTCATTCCTGAGCTTCATCTCAGTCTTTCTCGCCTACTCTAAACTAAGCATTTAAAGAAAACCCACAAGGTAAAATAATATCAATGAATAGCTTGAAAATGTCAAATACTGTCAAGATATACCCAACTGATCAGAATAATTCCTTTCTTGGAGAAAGGAAGTAACTCAGCTGTGCTAGAGTTACACGTATGTGTGAGACCTTAGGTTCAGTTCCAGGCACTACCAAAATAACAATGGTTGGGATGAGGATCAGAGACGTAGTTCAACAGGCTGAGTCCCTGCTTTGCAGGAGGCCCAGGTTCAATCCCTGGTACCACATGGCTCCTCAGGCCATTCTGTGCTTGAGGGTTTCTCCTCAAGGGAAGGGAGAAACCCTCAAGCACAGGAGCCAGAGTAATTCTCAAGTACTGCCAGCTGCGACCTCCAAAAAAGAATAATTCCTTTATCAAGTCCCTGATTTCTCTCCCTTTTTGATCTAAAAAAAAAAAAACAATGAAAACTTAAACCTGGTGCAAATGATGGTCAGACGATGAAGGTCTTCAAAACTTTCATTTGTTCAAAACTGGAAGTCCCAAATTCTTAAATATAGCAATTTTAATTTTTTTAATTTAGACACCATGAACAAAATTGTTTATAACAGGGTTTCAGGCGTACAATGATTCTGTCTCCAATCATACCACCCTGTGACCCAGTCCCTACACCTGTGACCCCAGAGTGCCTCTCATCCCACAACCTGACTCCTTTTCAAGGCATACAATAGTTTTTCTAATACTAAGTTTAAATTATATTTAAGTTCTATTTTTCATGTAGTGATACCTGAGTTCTTTCTGAATATGTTGACTACATCCATGGAAATCCCAACACCACAGAAATCAACACCATTACAAACAATTTTTCTAAAACTAAACAGGTGAACTTTTCTCCTTAACCATTATCTCCTCTATACTTAGCTTTCTATCAACAGATGCTGTTGAATTGATTCCTACATTTCACAAAATAATACTTTAGAAACAGTGGAAGCCTCCCTTCCCCAACCAAAGTTGGCAATATTGTGGAGGAGATCAGGGAGGATAATTACACCCAAAATTCAGTAGATGTGGGAGAGTTTCTTTGCATAACCTGCCCTGTTTCCAGAATCAAATATCTACACATAAGGTCTTGAAGTAGAAGCAATAAAATTTCAAGTCACACTCTATTGAGTAGAACAGAATTTACTTAAAAGCAAATTCTTTTAGGGGCCGGAGCGATAGCCCAGCGGGTAGGGTGTTTGCCTTGCATGCGGCCGGCCCACGCCAGCCAGGGTTCGATCCCAGGCATCCCTGAGCACTGCCAGGAGTGATTCCTGAGTGCAGAACCAGGAGAAACCCCTGAGCATTGCTGGGTGTGACCCAAAAAGCAGAAAAAAAAGTAAATTCTTTTTTAAATTATCTTTTTTAAAAAGATAAATGACAAAAGAAAAATGGCAAAAGAAGTTTATTCCTCTGTGGGTCTTGCTTCCCCCTGACTAGTATTTTCCATAGAAATAAATAACAGAACAAAGATTCTATGGAATTACAAGATATGCATTGTCTACCCTGACAAATTTCCCCTAATAGTGAATAAACATGATTGCCATTGGTTTCATTAATGAATATTGCAATAATTCTATAAAGCTCTCATTGCAAACAGCTGATACTAAATCATCATTTTTCTGCAAAGTCTCTATGTTGCTTGTAGTGCTCTCTCCCACAGCTCTGCTATTATTGATGTGGTGATAGTATTCTGTGAGGGATGTGACCAAGTAAATTCTATAAGTAAGACACACGAGTACAAAGAAAGCTGTACTGGAGCATGATTCATTGATTATCTCATTTCCTACATGCTATGTCATTGAGTACTACCCAATTCATCAGGAAGCACACTGGGAAATTAAAGAATTTTCTCCTTCAATCAAAAATACAGAGATCTTCAAACAATCATCTGATTACAGTATTCCTTTCTAAAGTACTGAAATACTATGAGTATTTTACCTACTAAAAGACAGAGATTTGGAGGCTATGTGATAGTCCACCTAACTAAGAATTAAACTGGCAATATGGCATAGCAGACAAGGAATGAGAAGAAGCTAACTTGGATTTATTTTAAGGCATAAATTCCCCAACCTCTACCAGATTATGTCAATCTCTAATCCTCATTTTCTGTTTACAAAAATAAAATGATAATACTTTCAATATAAGATTGTTATTAGAATTAAATGTGATCAAATATTTCAAACCCTTAGCACAATGTCAGACACATGATAATTCCAGGGATAAATTGTGGCTATCAGGTTTACCACCAGAATTTATAGTTCCATAGAATTAGAAAAAAAGTCCTGTTGGTATTCTACTCAAAGGCAGAAGCAGGGCATGAGCCAGATCTTTGCCTCCCCTGAGGCGTCAGCCAGGTGCTGCTGTTCCATGTCCAATTTGGACTCCAGGTCTAGATAGCTACAGGCAACTATAGTGCCTCAGTGTTTTTATTCTCCAAATACTTCCTTGTGGATAAATGGTTTTCCTCTCTAGGGATGCCGTTCTCTGTTGGTATTCAATGAATAAGTCAGTAAAATGGACAATTTTGCACATTGTGTCGGGAGAATAAATTGACATACTGTTTCAGGAGAAATAAATGATAATATTCCCCAAAGCCTAATTTAATGATATATTTCAGCATAGAGCTGAAAAAGTGACTTACCGGGCTGGATGGCATGCTTTGCATTTGGGAACCCTCAGTTCCGTCCCTCCACTGATGTGGTCCCACTTATCAGGCTGGGAAGAGCCCCTGGGTGACACCACGTCTAGCTTCCCCTCCCCAAACATATTTGTCTTATTATTCTTCTTTAAGATGATTCTAGAAATTTTCAGAGAGCCAGAAATAGATAAGAAATGAGGGGATGGGGCAACCCTGGCAATGTTCAGGGGCTACTCTACGTCTATATTCAGGTGTTGCTCCCAGTGGTGCTGGGGGAACCATGTGGTACTAGCCGTCAGACTCAGGCTCCAATATTCAAAACATGCATTAATCCCTTTGAGCTGTCTCTCCAACCTTGTTTGTATAACATTTCATATAATAGTGAACATTGGAGATTATCCAAACATCTGAGTAAAATGAAATGGTATATTTGGCAGCACTTTGCTCTATTATTGAGCACTCAAAGTTCAATAAATGAATAAAGACTTACTAAATTGTTGAGTAAGAAAAACAAGATGCATATTTCTATGATTCTACAAAACTACATAGGAAAAATTCTGGGATAAACTAATACCAAGATATTAACCTATCTCTCTAAATAATTATTAGGGCGTAATTTATGTTTTTCTTTAGACACCCTTCTTAGTCTGTGTACTCTTTTTATTAAAAGCAGAAAGCTTTTTATTAGTTTCACTGTATCACTGTCTTCCCATTGTTCATCGATTTGATCGAGTGGGCACTAGTAACATCTCCATTAGTCCTGTCACGAGCAAGTGCAACCCAAGGGCATCTACTTGCTACAGAGTCAGGAGGAGCCCGAAACCATTCTTCAAGTTATGGAACTGAGGTCCATAATAGTTACTAGTCTTTGGCATAAAAAGTAAATAAAACATGGTAGCTTGCCAGGCTTTACTGTGTAGGTGGTATATTCTCAGTAGAAGGCTCTCAACCCAGCATTTACTGATGAAACTTAAAGGGGGAAGATCAGGTTTTCTCTTGGTTGGAGCTCTGAGGAACTATGGAGTCTGGATGTTGAGAATGACTAGCTGCATGATGTGTGGTTTGCTCTGGCTTCTTGCCAGGCTTACTGGTATCAGGTAAAACATGTCTATAACTGTTTACTATGTATAAATGTGAAAAGAAATTGGGAAGAATCTTGTGCAAAATTTAGTATCCTATAAAAATATTGCATGCCCACACACCAAGGGACATGTGGGTCTGGCGTGGGTGGATCTCTTTCTTCTGGGGCAAATGGCATGGAGGCGGAGGAAAGGGCAGGGCCCAAAACTCCACTCCGAGTCTGGCCAGTAAGTATGGTCTCTCCCCCACTCATGAGAGCAAACCCTTGGAGCAATGTTGGACTCGGCCAGGGGATGGCCGAGCCCCTTACCGGGAGGTCAGCTCCATGGGTTGCTTCCACATGGGGCCGGCCAAGCAGCGCAGCTGTGGGTCTGAAGTGGATGGGTCTGGATCTCTTCCGGGGTTGCAAATTAGCTGCGTCTAGCATGGGTGGGTCTCTCTCTCTCAGGGCAACTGGCATGGAGGCAGAAGAAAGGGCAGGGCCCAAAACTCCACTCCGAGTCCGGCCAGTATGTTCTCTCCCCGCTCATGAGAGCAAACCCTTGGAGCAACATTGGACTCAGCCACAGTATGGCCGAGCCCCTTACCGGGAGGTCAGCTCCATGGGTTGCTTCACATGGGGCCGGCCGAGCAGCGCAGCTCTGGGTCTGAAGTGGATGGGTCTGGATCTCTTCCAGGGTTGCAAATTTTTTTTATTAGTTTGGAGAGGAAATTATATCAAATGTAATGGAAGATCTATTGTTTCATTATCATTTGTACTTTGTTGTTTCAATTAATAAATAGCACCACCCAAATGATAGTGGCAGGAGAATACATGGCAGAAATCCCTGAATCTGAGGTTATTTTTGGACAGTCTGAACTACAAAGGAGAGACAGTCATAGCTGGGCCTTTGATTTGGTTCTGCAAACAAATATTTAGATAAATAGTACACGAACGATATCTGCTTTGGTAAAAGCACTGCCATGCGTGCCCTTGCTACCGCTTGCTAGTCCCCTCTCTCTTAAAATAACCAAAACCTAAACACACACTTTAAATGTCATTTTAATCACACTGATTATGTAAGAGACATAGTAACCTCTGAGAGATAAAAACGCTAGGATTAGATGATTCAGGGGCTTAAAACACTTGCCTGGCAAGTAAAAGATCAAAAAGTTCAAACCCTGGTGCTGCTTCTGCAGAGAGGCGATAATGAAATGATTGCAGAAGAAATATTGATGAATTAAAACCATGGAAATATAGATTGTGCATATGAAAATACAAAGGTGGGAGAGAAGACTGAAAAAGCATAGCAGAACACCTATAAGTTGAAAAGAGATTCAAGCAGCCCACTCTGAGTGCAATAGAGGTCACTGAAGGAGAGATGATAGGGTTGGCGGGGGAATTAGAAAAGAAAATGAATGGACTCTTTCAAATGACATAAACACACTAAGAATCTGACATACCACAGCATAAGAAGAATGAAGAAAATCAGAGTGAGGCACATTATAAACAACTGTTGATAAAAATAAATAAAGCCAGACAGTACAGGGGATGCACCAGTCTTCGATCCTTGGCATCACATAATGGTCACCTGAGCATCACCAGGAGTGATCCCAGGTTAGAGCCAGGAATGGGCTTGGTCACCACTGGTGTGGTCACACCAAAGCTTTGGTCACACCAAAGCTTAAGAAATAAAAAATAAGAGGGTCAGAGAGCTATTACAGCAGGTAAGGCTCTTACCTTGCTCAGCACCCCATGTAATTTCCAAAACCTCCAGGAGCTATCCCTGACTGCAGAGCCAAGAGGAAGCCCCCGAGCAGCACAGGAGGTGGCCCAAAAACAGTAAATAAATTAAATAATTTAATAAAAGGGAATGGCCCCAAATCAGCCAATTACCAAATTCTTTAAAGCTGGTGCTATTAAAAGGTGTTTTTAATGACAAACAGAGTTGATCAGGAAAAATGAGAGAAGACATAAGTGATCAAAACCAGGAATGATTCTACAGGCATAATAAGAAAATACCATTAATAGCATTAAATTCAACAACTTAGGGACTAGAGAGAGAGTACAGCAGGTAAGGTGCTTGCCTTGCACATGGCTGACCCAGGTTTGAATGCTGGCATCCCATGAAATTCTCTGAATCCCAACAGAAGTAATTCCTGAGCACAAAGTCAAAAGTAACCTCTGATCATTGCTGGGTGTGACCCAAAAACAAACCAAAAAAATACAATCAACAACTTAAACAAAATACTGAAATTTTTTAAGAGACATAAACTGCCAAAGTGTTTCCTTTGGAAAACCAATTCTCCATAGGCAAAAGCAGGTTAGTATATTATTACAAGAGAATGAAAGCAAGCATGGAAAATTATAGAGCATAGTCATAATGATAGCTTCTAACATTCAGAAATTTTCGGTTCCTTTATGATTGGGTCTTTAGAAAAAAGATATCAGTAGATTCAGAAAATATAATTTTAAATATGTCAAATGAGCTGGAAAGCATTTTACTTTCTTAATGCCTAAAAAAAGTCACCGGCTTTTATATACTTTTAATGTAAGATCTTAAGCAAAAAGTAATTTAAATGCAGAGAATGATACAAATGGATGATTTCTTGCATTCTCCAGAATTATCATTTTTTGAACTGGGTTAAGTATCTAAAATATTCATAAATGACATGAAATAATTATAATAGGTAAAGGACTTTTATAGATTAACAAAAAAGATAAATGGTGAAAAACAATCAAAATATACAGATATAACAGTTTTCAAGAAAAAGTACCGACAAATGTCTGTAAATTAAAAAGAATATCAAAGCATTCACTAGCTATCTGGAACATGCCAAGTAAATTGATGGAGTTCTTAGTTACCAACTTAACAAGATAATTTATGGGGGCCAGATTGAGAGCACAGTGGGTAGGGCATTTACCTTGCATGTGGCCCACCCAGGTTCAATCCCGCCATCCCATATGTTCCCCGAACACCGCCAGGACTAATTCCTGAGTACAGAGCCAGGAGTAACCCGAGCATTGCCGGGTGTCACCCAAAAAGAAAAAACAGAAAGATAATTTAGTTATAATCATTGCTCCTTTGAGGGGATTAATATTTCCATAGATATGTGCTGACATGATTTGTGTGTCAAAATCAAGTGCCCATTGCAAAGTTCAGGAATTGAGGTAGGACACCACTGGCACTTGCATCTGCCTTGAGAAACTCAATCACATGCCAAAATGTTCCAGGGACCCTGGATAGAAATAATAGATGTAACTATAGCAGACTTACAATTTTTTTTTCTGTTAGCTTGACCTTGAAAGGGAATCCAGGGGCTAGAGCATTTAAAGCAGAGCATGGAGATAAAGACTACGTATCTTTATTTATTTGGTTTAGGGACCACACCCAGCTCACTGCTTTAGGGCTGTTCCCAGAAGCGCTTGGGAAGCCATTCACTGCTTCAAACTCAGAGCTCCCATACGCAGTGCAGGCACTCCAGTACCCCTGGTGGGTGATAACCAGTAAAGGAGGAGCAGTTAAAGATATACAAGTTAGCGCAGAGGCTGAAGTGATAGTACTGCGGGTAGGGCATTTGCCTTGCCCATGACCAGCCATGGTTTTTCCCCAAGCATCCCATATGGTACCCTGGGTACCATCAGAAATGATTCCTGAGTGCAGAGCCAGAAGAAACCCCTTAATAGTCCCCCAAAAAATAAAACGTTTGCACAGTATGGTATGATGCATGCTTTGCATGCAGGGGTCCTGGATTTGATCCCTGTTATTATGTGGACCCTTTATACCACTAAGAGGAACATAGAGCTGGGAGTAACCCAAGCACCACTAGGTGAGGCCCCAAAAAGGAAAAAAGATACCAGAGAAATGAAAGACTACCAATAGATTCAAAGAGATTATTATTTCAAATTCCCCTCAGGAAATATAATCAAGAAAGGAAATTTTCACTGGATCCTTGAAAGATAACCCACTGCTTTCTTTTTTTTAAATATTTTTTATTATACCACAGTGTGATATACAATTAAAAAGATGTTCATGATTGGGTTTCAGTCATACATTTTTCCAGCACCCATCCCTTCACCAGTACCCTATTCCCACCATCAAAATGTCCCTAAGTTCCCTCTCCCTCCCCCAGCCTGCCTCTATAGCAGGTACTATTTCTCTCTCTTCTCTCTCTCTTCTCTCTCTCTCTCTCTTTCACACATTGATCCCACTGTTTTCTTTAGCTTGCCTTTTCATGCTAAGACAAAGTTACTACCACTAGTGGTACCACCATTTGTGATTCAATTAAAAAATAAAAACAAACAAAAGTCCAGAGCAGGGAAATACTGGACTCTAAAGACAGAATTAAGGATACATAAGCAAGGAAGGAGTGAAAGGGAAGGATTCTACAGATGGTGGTGGAATACAGGAATTTTGGTGAGGAATGCTGTGATAACACTGTATCCCTAAGACATAGAAATATTTATATTCTTAAGGTACATCGAAGAAAACATAGGAGAAACGCTCTACGACATCGAAACTAAAAGTATCTTTAAAGACGACACACCACTGACCAAGCAAATGGAAGCAAAGATAAACAAATGGGATTATATAAAATTGAAAAGCTTCTGCACCTCAAAAGAAATGGTGACCAAGATACAAAGACAATCCACAGAATGGGAAAGGATATTTACCCAATACCCATCTGACAAGGGGTTATTATCCAGGATATATCAGGCACTGGTAGCACTCCACAAGAAAAAAAACAGCCAACCCCATCAAAAAATGGGGAGAAGAAATGAACAGAAGCTTCCAAAAAGAAGAAATTTGAATGGCCAAAAGGCATATGAAAAAGTGCTCTTCATCTTTAATCATCAGGGAGATGCAAATCAAAACAACAATGAGGTACCATCTCACACCACAGAGACTGGCACACATCCAAAACAGCAAGAACAACCGGTTCTGGCGTGGATGTGGGGAAAAAGGAACTCTCATCCACTGTTGGTGGGAGTGCCGACTGGTCCAGCCCTTTTGGAAAACAATATGGGCATTCCTCCGAAAACTAGACATTGAGCTCCCATTTGATCCAGCAATAGCACTCCTGGGAATATACCCTAGAGACCGAAAAACACATAGCAGAAACACTATGTGTACTTCTTTATTCATCTCTGTGCTATTCACTATAGTTAGAATCTGGAAACAACCTAAATGCCCGAGAACAGAGGACTGGCTAAAGAAACTGTGGTTCATCTACACTATGGAATACTATGCAGCTGTCACAAAAGATGAAATTATGAAATTTACCTGCAAATGGATGGACATGGAGACTATCATGCTGAGTGAACTTAGTCAGAAGGAAAAGGACAGATATAGAATGACTGCATTCATTAATAGGATATAAATAGATACCAGTGTTTTACTAAATGTGGGAAATGGTAATGGCAGATTACCATTGAATACACACAAAGAGACTTAAGTGATAAACTCTAAATATCTGCAGGGCTAGCCACAATGTGTAAAACAAGAGGGAGAGAGATGCAGAGACAGAGAGAGAGACAGAGAGAGAAAGAGAGGAAACAGGGCTACCTGCTGTTGAGGCAGCCTGGGGGTAGGTGGGAGGGGGTGGGGTACATTGGTGGTGGAAATGGGGCACTGGTGGAGGGATGGGTGCTGGAATACTGAATTACCAAGAACCAATTGTGAACACCTTTGTAATTGTATGTCTCATGGTGGTATAATAAAAAATTTTTAAAAAGAAATATTTATATTCCTATAAAAATGTATATCCTTATAAATGTTACCTCAACAAATTTTAATAATTATACTAAATAATATTAAAAACTGTAGAGATATCACAGATAACTGGAGAGATATCAATTTGCCTTGCACTTGGCCAACTCAATTTCATCCTTGGCACTGCATGGTTCAAGAACAACCACGAGGGACCACCCCTCCCCAAGCACAACTATTAGATTCCAGCTATTCTAATTCTCTATAATAAAACAGGGGATTTTTTTTTATCTCAACTCACTCTTTTTATTCAACAAGGGCATAGCTACATGCAAACCACATGCCTTTGCAAAACATAGTAGACTTTTTGTTTATTCACCTCCTCCCATATTCTCTGCTGCTGTTCTTAACCCCTTTGAACAACTAGGAAGGAGGAAAGGAAAGGGAGGTGGGAAGATACATCCGGGACAGTTGTTGTTTTAGGATGGCTTTGTGTCTTCTGTTTATGGCAGATGTTTAAGTCATTTTTTTCTTCCTTCCTTCCTTCTTTCCTTCCTTCTTCCTTCTTTTTTCTTTTTCTATTCTCATTTGGTTTACAACACTATTGATAATGGTTTCTTATGAACATAGTTCCAACACCACACCCATCATCATCTTTGTCCCTCAAAGAACACTCTCAAAACACCTCCCTCTCACACACACCCCCAATTCAATTGTGTGGATCAGTTCCCCTTTTATGTTGTCCTTGAATCTCTGTCGCTACCTTGTGCATGTGTCTTTAAGTCCCATAAATAAGATATTACGCCTCACTTCAAGTGAGAGAAGGAATCCAGAGTTCCAACCTCCGTTGCTGTTCCAGAGTCAGGGATGCTGTCTCGTTTGCCAAGTCATCGAAAATCCGATGGGCTGGACATGTAATGCAATTTGGAGACCACTGCTGGACTAGAGTCGTTACTGACTGGATTCCACGGGATATCAAAAGATCACATGGCCGCCCACCTACAAGGTGGTCAGACTTCTTCGTCAAGACCCTGAACGAACGGTTTGAGGCTCTTCGTATTCCTGAAGCAATCAGATGCCATTGGGCTACACTGGCACGTGATAGGGTCCAATGGAAATGTTACTGGCAGCCGCTCCAGCAAATTGATGAAAAATGGGATGTCAAGTGATTAAGTGATCAAGTGAATTAAGATATTCTGTATCTCTCCCTTTTATTCTGACTTCACACAGCATGAGATCCTCTAGTTCCATACATGTACTGGGAGGTAAGTAGGGATTTGCCAGAGATCTAAGCAGGAACTCACAGGGTTGAAGCACATGCTCTACCACTAGCTACAGGCCCAGACCTTAACAATGGCTGTATAAACTCCTCATTTTCCAGACCCTTCCAAACACAGCTCCTTTGACAGAGGATGTTATTTTGGACACACAGCTGCTGATCTGCCCTTAGCTGCCTTTAAAATAAGAGGCAATTCTCTGATTCCCTCTTGGAGACCCACCATCTTTTCAGGCATATATTTTTCTATTCAAAGAGATGCATTTCCCTTAAGTCACTGAGTCATAATTGTGGGTTCTCCGCAAACCAGGCACTTTTACTGATACAGTGCCATGTATTCAACTGTATTTTTCTTTATTATTCTGTTTTTTTAATTAAATACTTTATTATACTACCATGAGATATACAATTACAACGTTGTTCATGTTTGGAGGTTTCGGTCACATAGTGTTCCAGCACCCGCCTCCACCAGTGCCCATATCCCACCACCAATGTCCCCAATTCCCTCCCCCTCCCATAGCCTGCCTAAATGGCAGGTTCTTTATCTCTTTTCTTTCTCCCTCTCTCTCCCTTCCTTCTCCTACACATTGTGGGTTGCACTACATACACTTGGAAGCCATCATGTGCATTTTTTGCCTGTATTTAATGCTCAGTTCTTTGTTGGTATCAGCCCTTTTGGCATTTAATCACGCATGTTCCCTTCTCTGTCTTACCTAACTTCTGACTCCCTCACGTTTGTGGTAATTTCCACTTTTGGTAAGACCACCTGGTATATTTATGTCATGCAAATAAATGCAGTCATTCTATGTCTCTCTCTTTCCTTCTGACTAATTTCACTCAACATGATCCTTTCCATGTCCACTCATTTATAGGTAAATTTCATAACTTCACTTTTCCTGACAGCTGCATAGTATTCCATCGTGTAGATGTACCACAGTTTCTTTATCCAATCATCAGTTCTCGGGCATACTGGTTGTTTCCAGGTTCTGGCTATTATGAATAGTGCTGCTATGAAAATAAAAGTGCGGATTGCGTTTCCACTGTGTGTTTTTGGCTTCCCAGGGTATATTCCCAGGAGTGGTATGGCTGGGTCAAAAGAGAGCTCAATTTCTAGTCTTTGGAGGAATGTCCATATTGTTTCCCAGAAAGGTTGTACAAGTCGACATCCCCACCAACAATGTATGAGAGTCCCCTTTTCCCCGCATCCACACAAGCACTTGTTGCTTTTACCCTTTTGAATATGGGCCAGTCTCTGTGGTGTGAGGTGATATCTCATTGTTGTTTTGATTTGCATCTCTCTGATGATTAGTGATGTTGAGCATTTTTTCATATGCCTTTTGGCCATTCGAATTTCTTCCTTGTCAAAGTTTCTGTTCATCTCCCTCTCCCCCATTTTTTGATGGGTTTGGCTGTTTTCTTCTTATATAGTTGTACCAGTGCCTGATATATCCTGGATATTAACCCCTTATCAGATGGGTATTGGGTGAATATTCTTTCCCATTCTGTGAACTGCCTTTGTATCTTAGTCACTGTTTCTTTTGAGGTGCAGAAGCTCTTTAGTTTCATGTAGTCCCATATGTTTATGTTTTCTTCTAGTTGCTTTGTTAATGGTGCTTCACCTTTGAAGATGTCTTTAACTTCAATGTCATGGAGGGTTTTTCCTATATTTTCTTCAATGTACTTTATGGATTCAGGTGTGATATTGAGATCTTTAATCCATTTTGATCTGATTTTTGTGCAAGGTGTTAGACACAGGTCCAAATTCATTTTTTACATGTGGCTGTCCAGTTTTCCCAGCACCACTTGTTGAAGAGGCTTTCCTTACTCCAGTTTGGACTCTTTGCACCTTTATCAAAGATTAACTGATCATGTCTTTGAGGGTGGGTGTCAGGATACTCAACTCTATTCCATAGGTCCACAGGTCTGTTTTTATTCCAGTACCACGCTGTTTTTATTACTGCTGCTTTGTAGTACAGTTTGAGGTTAGGAAAGGTGATGCCTCCCATCTTCTTTTTCCCAAGGATTGCTTTAGCTATCCGTGGGGTTTTTTATTCCATACAAATTTCAGGAGTGTTTGGTCAATTTCTTTGAAGAATGTCATGGGTATCCTTATAGGAACCGCATCAAATCTGCACAAAGCTCTAGGGAGTATTACCATCTTGACAATATTAATTCTCCCCATCCATGAGCAGGGAATGTGTTTCCATTTCCTCATGTCCTCTTTTATTTCTTGAAGCAGTGCCTTGTAGTTCTCTTTGTATAGGTCCTTTACACACGTGGTTAAGCTGATTCCTAGGTATTTGATTTTCTGTGGTACAATTGTGAATGGAATTGATTTCTTAATATCCCTTTCTTCTCTTTCATTATTTGTGTATAGGAAAGCCATCGACTTTTGGGTATTGATTTTGTACCCTGCCACTCTACTATACATATCTATTCTGCTTTTTTTAATGGACAGGTAACTGTATGTATGTTTAGTTTCTCTTAGGAAATTTTGATGACTCTGATTTGGAAGTTCTAAGTTTAGTGCTTTCAGAATTTCAAAGAAGATTGAGATATATGATTACCTGATGGTAATTTTGAATAAAAATGGAGTAAATAATTTTAAAGTTTATTTATTTTTAGCAAACTATGGGCTGAGTTCCCAGTCTTTTTCCTGAAATCCTCTCTGAGTTTTTCTGAGATTGACAGATTTTATTTTTACTATATTTTGGAAATTAGATGGAATGCCCATGTGTTTTAAGTAATAACTGTAATATATTTGCCTTAAAAACTAGCAAGAAACCAAAAGAACTAGAACAAAGAGCACTAATTTTGTATCCAGCTGCATGCTAAATACACAATGAATCAATTTGAACCTAAATATAACTACTATTTTCAGATGTCTTTTTAATTTCATAAGTAACACATTCTATTATAGAAAATTCAAACAATCTCAAAGTTTCTTTCCTTTTTTATAAGTATTTGCATACATACACATATAACATTGATGTTTTACATAAATGAAATCATTATAAATGTATTATTTTGTGACTTATATTTTAGTTAATAGCTTCTTTTTGAAAATTCTTTTTTGAAGCTCATTTTCACTGCATAGCATTTAATAGTGGAATGAATATAATTCACTCAGTCGTTTTTATTAATGGGTATTTGGTTTCTCCCCAAGTTTCTACAAGCTATGCAGGAAGGAGTCATAAACATTCCTTTATTCTTAATTTTTTCCCCCTTAGCTTTTAAAAAAAATCAATTCAAACAATATATACCTATAGCAACAAAATATCCTCTGAATCACTTTCCATAGCAAGCTTCAAGTTCAATTACGTAAAGTGCTCCAATTATACAGGAAAGAAATCATCTTATGCATTGTAATAAAATATCATATGAACAAATAGATCACTGCCTACATGGACATTACCAAAAATAGTATGCTTAATAAATGCCTCATGTCTCAAAATGGAACAGCAAGAGATAAATTCACAAGCTGACTAATCTAATTGGGAATGCAGCTGATTTTAGGCAAGGTTTATTAGACCAGTCTTGTTTTTTCTTTCAACCTTTCCTCCCTTCCATCCTTTCTTTCTTCCTTTCTTTCCTCCTTGTTTCTTCTATTTTTTTCACACTTGTGGATATCATAACCACTTATCAAATATGTCAGACATTGAAATCCTGGTACTTCTATTCCCCCACAGAAGCTATCTGTAATCATTAGACATGAACAACGCCTAAGAGGTGTTTCTATTTATCAAAACCTGTTAGAAGACTAAAGCATCCGGTTTTGAAAGGGCTCCTCTTTGAAACAGTGACAGAATTACACTTGTCAAGCTGTTTGTTTTGCATTATAATAAATTACTTGCATGGCATTGCATTTCTATTGGCTGAAAGAAAACCCTGCCATGCTATTCATGTTATCATGTGTACTATATATAGACTTTCTCATTCAGCAGAAAGGAAGCAGAAATTTGATAAGTTTTACATAAGGTATCAAATATTCCTGTGGTTTGCAGGACAGCAAACTTAATAACCACACCAAATCTCCCTTACATATCTGCTGTCCACATTAGCAGTAATTCTTAGTTTAGAAACCTATGAAAAATATTGTAACACAACCAAGGTCGGAAGGCATCAGAAGGTATTTTTAGACATCTGTGGGGTCATGTTCTGCTCTTTGCAAGTGTGGATTTCACGTATAAAAACTCAACACCCAGTTTTCCCAACTTCATAAAGCTTTTAAGGCATGAAGCCTAATGAAAAATTCTATGGGTTCCCAAAGTTACAAAGTATGCATTTTAAGTTTAATTCAACTATTATTTTCAATAGTTATTCAATTTGTTTACTGCTGTAACCTGGGTCTTCTGAGTCAGCAGTCGTAAAAGGCTTCTGTGATTTGGCAATATAAGAACCATAATGGAATGAACACAGAGTTTTTCCAGCTAGCACAAATGCCAGGTGAGATAGCAGTCAAGTGCAGCAGAAGATAACATTCTTTCTTTTTTCCATCCCTAAGGAACTTTATTTTAAATAGAACTTCCCACAAAGTGGAATTTGATTTAACCATTACACTTAATGTGATAAGTGCATGCATTACTTAATGCATTACCTAACCAAAGAAGCTTTCAAAAATTTTTCTCTGGACCAGAAAACAAGACAGGCTAGAAAAATGACAGCTTTGAAAACTCTAATTCTATTCTCTGAATATCTACATATTGAAATATACAGCAATCTCTTCATACTTTGACCAGGTAATGTTTTTAAAATGGAATGAGAGAGAGTGGAGAGTCAGATCAACGGTATGAGTGCCTGAGGCCAGGATTCAGACACAGGATTCAGTGACCATATGCTCCCCCTCCCCATAGCCCCCAGCCCCACCAGACATGGATGGGGGACCAAAAAATGAAAAACTCAGCAACAACAGAAGAAGGCAGCAGTTGAACATCTGGTTTGGGTTTAGATCTATAAAGGCACTTAGGAAATTCAGGAGGGAGGCTGGAGCAATACTACACCTGGTAAGGTGCTTGCTTTGCATGCAGTTGACCCAGGATCAATTCCCGCATCAAATATGGTTCCTTGAGCCCAACTAGAAGTGATTCCTCGTGAACACAGAGTGAGGAGTATGTGTGAACACCACTAGGTGTACCTCCCCGGAAAAAAAAAAACCCTAGGGAACTTTTTTAAATGTATTTAAATGCATTTATAAATCCATAATACATTTTCATAGTCCTGGTGATAACGATCAGTGGTGGAGCACCTGCCTCGCAGTTGCGAGACCTCAAGTATAATCCCCTGCCTCACCCCACATTGCTGAGTACAGATCCTGCAGCAAAGCCGTAGGGATCCCTGGCATCACCGCGAGTGTGTGATCTTCTCTGTGTGGCAACAAATGTGTATCCCCCTCCTCTGCACAATACCAACTAGGAAGGAGAAAAGCGAAGGGAAACACACGTGTTTTCATTGTAATTTAATTTGTTTGAGATCATCTTTAGGAACTATGAAGGATTTCCCACTTTTTGTAATTTGTAAATCATAAAGGCTTTCTCAAAAATTTATTGTAAGGTGTTACAATAGTCTATTTTTTTGAAATGAGTATTTAAAATGATTTTATTACTTATATAGGAATTTTTTGTGCTCAGTTTACTGCATATGCAAGTTGTTTGATTGTTGCTCAGTGGCAGCCTTGGATGAATCATGAAAGATTAAGTTCCACTCAATATTCACTTTCTGTGATCAAGGTTTGCCAAATATTCTCTTCTAACTTCTTGGCTACTTCCATTTTAAAGATAAGAAATGTCAGGTTGTAAAACCAAAACTGAATGACTAAATAATAAATAAAGCTTCTAAACAATAAGGGCTCCAAAGTCATACACTGTTACTTGCTAACTACATGGTGCTGGGTAAATTATTTTTTGCATGTATTATAAATTTTTATTTTTTAAATTACAGTGATTAAAATGGCTATGAAAGTGTCCAAGTTTATGGTATTAATGTACAAAGTTAAAACATCCCACTTCCACCAAATTATTATCCTCTACCACTGCTGTAATTTTTATTAAAAAGCACGGGAAGGGGACTGAACCAAGATCTGACTGGTACCAGGCAAGCACATTACCGCCTGTGCTATCTCTCTGGTCCCTGTAATTGATGTTATTTGTTCTGTTTCTTTTGGGGGTCATACTGGCGACGTTCAGCATTTACTTCTGTCTCTGCCCTAAGAAATTACTCCTGGCATCCCTCTACGGTAGCATATGGGATGTCAGGATCTAATCCAGGTCAGCCACATGCAGGACAAGTGTCTTATCTGCTTATTGCTCCAAACCCTGTAATAAAATTTTAAAGCAAGAAGTAATGGCAGCATCTACATAAAAAGTCTTTCCAAGATGAATGAGTATATGCAAAGTGATTATAGCAATGTCTGGTACATTGCTAGGCATATTGCAATAACAAATATTAACTTTTATTATCTCAAAAATTAATAATGGTTTGCAAGCAAGAGAGAGAGAACTCAGGAGGCTGAGTGCATGTTTTACACAGCTAGCTGTGGTGCTGCAAGAAAGCCATTGCAATATCAATAATCAAGAGAGCGGAACTCATTGGCAGCACAACTGCTCAGATTGTGCATGTGTATGGTGCATGTGAAAACTGGGGATTTGAACTTGTGACCACATGCTTGCAGGCAGGTGCTATATGAAACCTTATGCCATTCTTCCCAGTCTCTTTATCAAACATATTCTTACAATTTCTGCCTCATCTAAGATGATTGCCTTTGATTGGTCCTTTTTTATATTATTCATAATATTTGTGAATTGGAAATGTTACTGGCACCCGCTCGAGCAAATCGATGAATAACGGGATTCAAGTGATCAAGTGATGTGTGAATTGGAAAATGAAAGCATAGGAGGTATATTATTAAAGATAAGTAAAAGTATCAGGGAAGATACACATTTTTTTATTGGGACGTCAAAAGATCACGTGGCCGCCCACCTACAAGATAGTCAGACTTCTTTATCAAGACCCGAAGCGAACGGTTTGAGGCTCTTCATATTCCTGAAACAACCAGATGCCATTGGGCTACACTGGCACGTGATAGGGTCAAATGGAAATGTTACTGGCGCCCGCTCAAGGAAATCAATGAACAATGGGATGTCTAGTGAGCTAGTGAAAAGTATCATCTGACAAGGTCCAAGATACAGGTCAGGACCCGTTATGGTTCATAAGCAATGTTTATCTGATCCCAGAATTTCTTAGTCAAATAGAAAGGAATAAAGCCATTAGAATGTAAACATAGCAACTTGTTATTTCATAAAATTTTAATTTTATTTATGTGTACATGAGATTGGTCACCATGCAAAATGCAACACTGGGCCCAGAGAGATAGATCAGTGGACCAAGCACATGTAAGGGGAGAGCTGGCATTGTACAGTCCCCTGAGTTTCACTGGGAGCAATTGCTGAGCACAGAACCAGAAATAGCCCCCACGCAGGAGCAGGTTAGATTTCCCCCTCACACTCCCTCCCCATTGTATCTCTGGCTCAAGTTATACAAAGCTTGAAAGACACTATAATATGTTAACATTCATTTGTTGCTTTTAGAATGCTTGACTTTTGAGTGTAAGGGCATTTTAATATCTTTTCCTGACCTTTTTGCCTCATCTCCTATCTTGTTTTGTTTTCAATTAAATTGAAGCCCCTTGAGGTAAAGGACTCAATTTCATTTACATTTTATATAACAACTGCACAAATCAATTGAAAGTTTTAAAACATCCAGCATACTAAGTATACCCAATAAAAACTGACATATATACCACTAAAGAAAAAAGAAAGCAATATTAGCTGAAAATAAAATTAAAATAGGAATGCCATTAATCCTAGTTATCAGAGACACACTACCATTTTTCAATAACATTTATTTAATATCTACTACCATTTGTTCATTAAGTTAAAATTTTTTTAAATTAGCTATATACTATATGTCAGATTAGATAATTTTCTCATTGCTTAAAATAAATGGGACTAATATATATTCCCCACTTAATATATATTTCCCACTACCATGACTTTGAATCTATTTAAAAAAAATTATGGGTTGTTTTTCTTTTTTTGCCAAGTAGAATCTATGGCCCAAAATCTAAACAATTGTATAGTTAGCTCATAAATAAGCAAATATAATTAAAAAGTTTTGTGTATTTATGAGAGGAATGAATTTTTAAGTTTGGGATGGAGTGCACATAAGTGATTGTGGGCATGTGTGTGCCTCTGCATGGTATGAAGAGGCCAACCTGGAATTGTCAATGGCTATTTCCAGCTCAGTTCTTGGTGTTGCTTTTTTGTATTCGGGTGGGGAAGAGCACATTCCTGGCTCTACTCAGGGGTTGCTCCTGGCTCTGCACTCAGGGATCACTCCTGGCAGACTCAGGGATCATATGGGGTGCTGGGGTTCACACCCAGGTCGGCTGCCTACAAGGCAAATGCCCTACCCCCAGTACAATCGCTCTGGCCAAAGTTAAAATTTTGTTTAGCCATTGTGATTGACAAGGCTGTGAAGAATAGTTTCAAGCATGCGGTTTGTCGTACCAAACCCACCACCAGAGTGTCAGTTTCCCTCTACCCAAGTCATTCCCATCTATCCCACAAGTTCCCACTTGGCAGACTGTTCTCCAGCCTGACTCTCAGGATATTCTTCCATTGACTATTTGGTAGCCCCCTACTGTGTCTCTTTATTAAACTTTAAGTTTTAGATGCTTTTATCCCACAATACTCCACTAAAGTGGGCATCATTAGAGCCACTTTAAAAAGGAAACATTTAGAACTGCTAAGGTATTTCTGTGATTTTTACTCCCTTTAATGCAAAGTTCATGAATTTTTTATTATATCCACCATATTAGACTTATACTTTCATGCAATTTACTTTTCTAAATTCTATAGTATGCAAAGGCATAATACTGCAATATTTATGGGGCCAGAGAAAGAGAACAGCAGGTAGAGGGTTTTCTTTGCACACTGCCGACTCTGTTGGAATCCCAGCAGCACATGTGGTTCCACAGCCTTGCCAGGAGTGATCCCTGAGCTCAGAGATGAGTGCAGTGCAAACTACTCCTCAAAAAAAAACCTGCAACATTTAGATTTTTCAAAAATGTTTTGAGTGCCAATTATGTGCTCATGCTCTGAAATTATCTACATACGAAAACTGAGGGCATAAATTAATCACTCAATTGATGACATACCACATGGCAGGACAAAATTAATTGCCATCAGAATGGATGTAATGAAAAACACCATAAACACCAAATAGATCTATCCAAGTTAGTATAGCAAGTCAACAAAGCCTCTCCAATAAGTCATAGCTTCCATATCATAACAGAAAATTGAAATAGCGCTAACATGTGCTACTCATATGCACCTCTGTCCCCACTCCTGACAGAGATTCTAAAATAAGTGAACTTGAATTAAACTGAATGTCAAATAATTGTGGTTTGCTTTCTTCATTTTCCAAAATTTTATAAAATTAAGTTTCCTTTTGAGCAACTTTACAAGAGGTTTAAAGGACAAAAGAGAGACAGAAACAAGGCTCACGAGTAGAGCACTAGCCTGTGTGTGTGAGACCCTGGTTAATTGTCAGCACCACTAAAAATAAATAATAAACATTGTATCACTTGTCTTCCAATTGTTCATCGATTTGCTCAAGTGGGCGCCAGTAACACATAAATATACAGTAATACACAATAAGTATTGTAGAAGGAAAACTGCAGGGTGTGACCCTCTCCTCTCTCCTCTCCTTCTCCTCCCCCTCCCTCCCCTCCCATGACCTCCCTTACCCTCCTCTCCCCTCCTCTTTTCTCCCTCCCCTCCACTCCCCTTCCCTGCCCTCCCCTCCCCTCCTCTCTGTTTCTGTCTCTCTCGGTCTCTCTTTGTCTCTGTCTCTCTCTTTCCATGTGCTCTCTGGACTCACTCTCCAGATCATCAGGTCATCAGGTAGGGCCGCATACCCAGATACAGGACACAGTACAGGTGGGGTGAGCCACACAGGGCCTGGCACAGGCAGGTACATAGGGCTCCAAAGCGCAGGTAGTGACAAGGTACTGAGCACAGGAGTCTTATCCATGTTCACAGGACCATGGCTGAAGACTATGTAAAGCTGGGATAGGAAGACAGGAACAGCTGGGTTGCAGCTGGGAGACCCAGCAACAGGTACAGAGTAAGCGATCTCACCCTCATGAATGTGGCTGTGACTGCAGAGTAGGAAAGCGCACAAAGGACAGCGTGGCACTGGGACAGGACCTAGCCATCATTCACGGGATGCGAGTAGACTGCATGGGACAGGACAGGAAAGTCATTCGCAGGATGGGGAAGGGTCAAGGACAGGAATGGTGACGTTGTTCACAAGTATAAAAGCGGCCTGGACATCTGGGGAGGGACTTGCAACCATCTGAACAAAAAACTTAACTTTTAACCTTCAAATTATGTATGTAAATCTGTCATGCAATTCTCAAGAACCCACCAGCACAGGAAAATCCATTTTTGCACCAACAATATGTGGTGCTGGGGATCAAACCAGAGTGGGCTGCCTGAAAGGCAAGAACCATAACCCCTGTGCTAACTCTTCAGTCCCAACCATGCCTTTTTAAAAACATTTATTATACCACCATGAGATATACAAAGATGTTCATATTTGGGTTTCAGTCATACAGTGTTCCAACACCCATCCCTCCACTAGTGCCCATTTCACACTACCATGTCCCCTGATTCCCTCCCCCTTCCCCCAGTCTGCCTCTATGGCAGGCACTTTGCCTCTCTCTCTCTCTCTCTCTCTCTCTCTCTCTCTCTCTCTCTCTCTCTCTCTTTCTCCTGTCTCTCTTCTCTTACACATTGCAGCTTGCAATACATACATTTAGAGATTATCATGTATATCCCTTTGCCTACATTCAATGCTCAGTTCTAGGTTGGTATTATCATTCCAAACAATTACTAGTACACTGTTCCTTTCTCTGTCTTACCTAACCTCTGACTCCCACACACTTGCATTAGATACCACCCACTGACAAGACCTCCTGATCCTTTTGCCTGGCCTTGGATATTGGTACCATGCTATTTTTTTATATCCTGCAAATAAAAATGGTCATTCTATATCTGTCCTTATTCCTTTGGCTAATTTCACTCAGCATGATACTCTCCATGTCCATCCATTAATAGGCAAATTTCTTAACTTCGTTTTTCCTAACAGCTGCATAGTATTCCATTGTGTAGATGTACCACAGCTTCTACATCCAGTCATCTGTTCTCAGGCACTCTGGTTGCTTCCAGATTCTGGCTATTGTGAACAGTGCTGCTATGAACATAGAAATGCAGATGGTGTTTCTGCTGTGTGTTTTTGGCCTCCCAGTATATATTCCCAGGAGTGGTATGGCTGGGTCAAATGGGAGCTCAATTTCTGGTTTTTGGAGGAATGTCCATATTCCAACCATGTCTTTTAAGAAAAATACACATTCAACACTGAGCAAATGATTAACCTGTATAGCTGTTGAATTAATGAAAAGCATTTTCTAAACATCAATTATTCTTAACACTAGAATATTTTTAATTATTTTACTCTCCAAACAAATGTATGTTTTGTTGCATTAGTATGTTAACCAATGTATATAATAATGCTTAGCAGAAAAAAACTACTTAGTTATAAATCTAACTTTATTCAGTAGAGTACAATATACCTCCTCATCCCCCTCTTTTTTGTTTTAATAGCAGTGTGTTATTAATATGGTAACAATTCTTTTTTAAAACATTAATTTACTCGGGGCGGAGTGATAGCCCAGCGGGTAGGGCATTTGCCTTGCACGCAGCCAGCCTCTGCCAGCCTGGGTTTGATCCCCGGCATCCCATATGGTCCTCCGAGCAACCACCAGGAGTAATTCCTGAGTGCAGAGCCAGGAGTAGACCCTGAGCATTGCCGGGTGTGACCCAAAAAAGGCAAAAAAAAAAAAAAAAATTAATTTACTCTACAAAACAAAAGAGCTCACGTGGAGGGGACTTACAAAAGAACAAAACAGTTAAACCAAGACAAAGGCTTCACCAATTCTAAAAAAGAAAAGAAACAAAACCACTTCTACCCTAATTAAAAGAAAATGTCTTCTTTCCATTTTGTTTTGGGCAGCCGGTAAGGGAGAGAGTTTCCACCTCCGCAGCAGTGCTCAGGAAGCCTAACTGCATGTTCCAGTGATTCTCAGCCAACTGGGTCAGAGGTTCAGTAAAATGAGGGCCAGAAATGTAGTACTGCTCAGGCCCTGAGGTGCTGAGGATTACTTGGGCCACCCTGAAGGTGCTGGTGGCCTCCAGGCCCAAATCCAGAGAGGCTCAGGGCTACTGTGTGGTGCCAGTGTCAAACTGGAGTGGACTACATGCAAGAAAATCTCCCTGGTTCCTCACTCTCATTTTTGTGCAATGATCTTTATAAGGAAGACTCTTCCTCCCAACGTCACCAACTATAGCTTTAAAGCAAAACAATTCAAATAAAATTCACATGCAAATTATATGGCCTCCAATTAGTTTCTCTTATCATAATTGAGCAGAACTGTTGCACTTCCATGTTTTGTAGAGCTTTAGAATAATTTTTCTTTGATGCATGTTTCATATATTATGAAATGTTATAGCCTGTTTAAAGATATTTTATTGGCCAGTTTCCTCTTCTGTCTTATTAACTCTTAAGTGTATTAATAAAGCTTTTGGAAGCTATTTATAGCCCTTTTTACTTTGAAATGTCCTTTATATCACAAATGGAGAAATCACCAGTATATTTTATCTGTGAATCAAAATAGTCTTACTTTTGCTGAGTAGTTTTGCTTCAACATTAGTACAAAATACCTATCACTTGTCTTTATCTTTTAAAATCCTCATTATGTACAGGCAAAAAAAACACATGATAACCACTAAATGTATGTATTTCAATCCACGGTGTTTAAGAGAAGGAAGAGAGAGAGAGAGAGAGAGAGACAGAGAGAGACAGAGAGAAAAGAGATAAAGAACCTGCCATAGAGGCAGACTAGGGGGGGGAGGGAATCGGGGACATGGTGGTGGGAAATGGGCACTGGTGGAGGGATGGGTGCTGGAACACTGTAAGACCGAAACCCAAACATGAACATCTATGAAATTGTATATCTCACAGTGGTATCATAAAATATTAAAAAATAAATAAAATCTCAATATGGTGCAGAGGAATAGTGCATGCTTGCCTTGCAAGCAATCAACCACAGTTCAGTTCATAGCACCACATGGTCTTAGCAACTCCATGACTGACTCCAGTTACAGAGCTGAGAATAGTCCCCAAGCACTCCACTGTGGTCAATATCCCTCCAAAAAACAAACATGCAGAAGAATGCATCAGAGAGTTGTTAGACAGGAGCTCAAAGGTCTGAGCATATGCTTTGCGTATGAGAAATCTAAATCAATCCCAACACTGTATTGCCCCCAAACACCACTAGGAGCAACCCCAAAGCATAGAGTCAAGAGTAACCCTAAATACTATTACCACATAGAACTAAGCATTAAATACAGGCAAAAAGATAGACATGATAACCTCTAAGTATATATATATATATATATACATATATATATATATATATATATATATATTACAATCCACAATGTGTAGGAGAAGGAAGAGAGAAAGAGAGAAAGAGTAAGAGAGTAAGAGAGAAAAGAGATAAAGAGCCTGCCATGGAGGCAGACTAGGGGTGGGGGGAGGGAATTGGGGACATTGGTGGTGGGAAATGGGCACTGGTGGAGGGATGGGTGCTGGAACACTGTATGGCGAAACCCAAACATGAACATTTTTGTAATTGTTTATCTCATGGTGGTATAATAAAATATATTTTTAAAAAAGAGTATCCTTTCCTCCAAATGCCTCATACAAGTTGTGTAGTTAAAATCAGCAAAATCGGGTGAAGAATTTGCTTTGCATGTTGTCAACCCTGGTTCAATCCCATGCACCATATATAATTTCCTGGATCAACACTAAGAGTGGCACCTAAGCACAAAGCCAGTCTGTAAGTCTTGAGCATTATGAGAACTGCTGGGCATACTTCCCCACCAAAGGAACAAAAATATTAAATCCAGAAAACAATTTAACCTAGTACTTTTGCAGTCTGTAAAACATTGACCTAAAATGTTGATGAAGAGAGGAATAATATATAAATAATTGGTGACTCTCTCCTTTTAGGCAAAGCTGCTGTTATGGAAAAAAGGTTAAAGATGAGAAATTATGGGCCAGATAGCATAGCAGGTAAAGCTGCTTTGCCTTTCACATGGCCAACCTGAGTTTCATCCCTGGCACCTTGTAAGCCCCCGACCACACTATGAGTAATCCCTGAGTGAAGAGCTGGGACTAGATTCTGAACAAAGCTGGGTGTGGCCCAAAACCAAACAAATAAAAAAAGACAAATTTTGTGGGAGATGTTGCATTTCCTGACTTCGAATTGTACTATAAAACTGTAGTAGTCAAGGGGCTAAATTGATAGTATAGTGAGTAAGGCACTTACCTTACATGCAGCTAACCTGGGTTTGATCCCTGACACCACACATTGTACCTTGAACCTGCCAGGAGTAATCCCTGAGCACAGAGCCAAGAGTCAAGAGTGGTCCCTGAGCACTAACTACCATGCGTGCACCCCTCCCTGCCCAAAATTAAAGGAAAATGAGCAGCAACAGTCAAAACTGTATTGTAATAAAATAGACTCACATCAATGGAACAGAATTGAGATCCCAGAGATAAAACCGTCAGGTGTAGGGTGTCGAGGAGCGCAGCTGGGGTCTCCGACAGTGTCGGGTAGCAAGTTCCCTTCTACCTCTGAAGCGGCGGGAAATGGATGAAGACTCAGGAATCCGATGCAGTTTTAAAAGGGCTTTACTATCACAGATTCCAATATACAATCCAAAAGCAGGAAAACCTCCGGACTCTGGGTTCCCAGCTAGGCCCCAGCCACGTGTAGGCCAGATGGCTGCCACCACCTGTTGAGGCCCAACAGAGAATGGAGAGGACAGAGAAGCAAAACAACAAGGGAAGCCGAAATGGCAAAAGGGGGAAAAAAGAGAGAGCTGCTTTTTTCTTGCAGCTTATTTTACAGCTAGAAATCCGCCCAAACTCCCAGCCCAGCCCATTCTGGGCTGGGCTATCTAGAGATGAAAACAGGAAAATAGCTCTGTAGAAATGTAGCAACTTCAGGAGACAATCTGGCTGTTTACAAGGACCCAGAGCTAATTAAAAGCCTCCCAGCAGAGCTGGGAGGAGCTGTAAGCTAAATGTAACTTCCCTGGCAGGGAGGGTCAAATGCCCTCAGGTAATTTCTCCCAGCACCTAACCTAATGTCTTGAGCCAAGATCTGCCTGGAATTGCCTTTATAGGGTAGAGAAGACGGTTTCTGGGTTGGCATGTCTCTGTACCAAAGACTAATACTAATGCCAGTTAAATATTTCTCCAAGCCTTCACAAGAGTCTCATCTACTTCACGGTAGTTTTGTATTTTAGTTGCCTTTGAGTTATCAGGGAGCCATGCTTGCTTGCTTGGAGGCAAACAGCATTTCTCTCTGGTCTAATTACTTAGAGATCCAACGTGGCCAGGCAAATATGCTGGTAAGATCTAGTCCCACGATTGTGGTAGCATGAGAGAATATTTATACCAGCCAGTACAGAATACATGGTCAGATAAGAGTGCCACATTCAGACTACCCCCTATCTATGAAGTGACCTGCAGGAGGAAATCCAGGGCAGATGCAGAGGCCTAGGCTTTTAGGTGTCATGCAACAGTAGGGACCAAAGAGCTTTGCACATGAAATAGAACAAGGAAAGTCTTTTCAAACAAATGGTATCAGGAAAACTGGGAGGAAGAAAGTATTTAAAAACCAGGATCAGAGTGATAACACAGCAGGTAGGGTGTTCACCTTGCATGCAGCCGACCAAGGTTTGATTCCCCAGCATCCCAGATGGTTCCCTAAGCACTGCCAGGAGTAATTCCTGAGTGCAGAGCCAGGAGTAACCCTTGAGCATCACCCAGTGTGACTCAAAAAGCAAAACAACTTGACCACTTGAACTTGATCACTTGAATCCCATTATTCATCGATTTGCTCGAGCAGGTGCCAGTAACATTTCCATTGGACCCTATCACGTGCCAATGTAGCCCAATGGCATCTGGTTGATTCAGGAATACGAAGAGCCTTGAACCGTTCCTTCAGTGTCTTGACAAGAAAGTCAGACCATCTTGTAGGTGGGCGGCCACGTGATCTTTTGACATCCCGTGGGATCCAGTCAGTAACGGCTCTAGTACAGCTGTTGTCTCCAAATTGCATTACATGTCCAGCCCATCTGATTTTTGATGCCTTGGCAAACAAGACAGCGTCCCTGATTCTGGAAAAGCAACGGAGGTCAGAATTCGGATTCCTTCTCTTACTTGAGTGAGGCATGATATTCCAAGCATAGCTCTTTCGATTCCTCTCTGGGAGACCGGAATAGCATTCTCATCCTGCTTTCGTAGGGCCCAGGTCTCTGAGGCGTATGTTAATGCAAGGAGAACGGTGGAGTCAAAGAGATGTGCCCGCAGCCGGAGGTTCTTTGTCCTTTTAGCTATTTCTTCGATGCCTTTGAAGGCATTCCATGCCGCTCTCTTCCTCCTGCGCAGCTCAGGTTTTAGGTCGTTCATCATGTTGACTTCTCGACCTAGGTACACATAACTGCTGCATTCTGAGATGTTTGTTCCATTGAGTGTGAATGGGGCCTCAGGAACGAGTTCATTCTTCATGAACATTGTTTTCTTTAGATTCAGCTGTAGGCCTATCTTTCCAGCATTTGTGCCGCTTGGCTAATGTTTGGTGTTATTAGAATTATGTCATCAGCGAAGCGGAGGTGGTGTAATTGCTGACCATCTATCTTCACTCCCATTCCTTCCCATTCTAATTGTTGCATGATGTTCTTGAGCGTGGCACTGAAGAGTTTTGGTGAAATGGTATCACCCTGTCGAACCCCTCTTTTCACATTAATGATCACTTCTTTGTAGAATGGTGAGATCCTGGTGGTGAATCCGTAATACAGCTCACGAAGGATCTTGATGTATTGGGTTTGAACACCCTGTTTGGCTAGGGCTTCGATGACCGCTTCAGTCTCCACTGAATCAAAGGCTTTCTGTAAATCAATGAAGGTGAGACAGAGTGGCATCTTGTACTCCCTACAAACCTCAATGAGCTTGGTTACCGTGTGGATATGGTCGATTGTGCTGAATCGCTTTCCGGAAGCCTGCTTGCTCGCATAGTTGTCCTTCATCTAGTGTTCTGCTAATCCTGTTCAGGATGACTCGTTTAAACAGCTTGTAGATGACAGACAACAGGCAGATGGGGCAATAGTTGCCAATGTTGTGAATGTCTCCCTTCTTGAACAGTAGAACTGTCCTGCTGGTTTTCCATTGGGATGGCACCTTGCATTCAGACAGGTAGCATGTGAAGAGCCGAGCTAGTGTATTGATGAGTACCGACAGCAGATTCTTCAGGTGTTCAGGTCTGACTTTGTCTGGGCCTGGTGCTGTTCCCTTCTTTACTGACTGAAATGGCACGTCGGATTTCAGAAGAGAGAACATTGGGAATGACATATCCATCCTGTGGAATTTGGTATGTGGGCAGGTGGATGTGGCTATCAAAGAGATTTGAGTAGAAGTCCTGGATAATCTTCTCCATTGCCTTTCTGGAAGATGTGATAGATTCATCAGGGCGTCGGAGGGCAGTCATCTTGGTCTTATAGTTGGCCAAGGACAGGCGGGCCGTGCGAATGCTTTTCCCGGCTTCTGCTGCAACTTCCAGTATTTCTGCTCTTCTTTCTTTGAGGTCTTCTTTTATTGCTTCTCTGCACCATTTAGCAAGCTTGGACGTTAGCATTTGGTCTCCTGAGGCTCGCGCCTTGCTACGTTGGTGAATGAGCTCAAGAGTTTCTGAAGACAAGCATCCTTTTGTGTCTTTCTCTCTCTCGGCATTCTTCACACAATCATGGAGGTGCTGAACCAGTCGGTTGTATTCTTCATCGATGTTGTCAATGATGGTATCTTCCCATGTTGCTGCAATGGTGCCAAAGAGTTCCCAGTTGGTGATTGTTCTGGGAGTTCTCTTCTTAAACTTTGCAGCCTTTTCTCCCGTTGCGGAAGTAGAATTTTGCACGAAGGAGACGGTGGTCCGATCCTGTTTGGAATTTGGGGATGACAGCAACATCGGTCAGACAAAACCGTCGATTGAAGATGATGTAGTCAATTTCATTGTGGAACTGTCCTACAGGAGATTCCCATGTCCAATGTTTCGCTTCAGCTTTCTGGAACTGTGAGTTCCCATGGAATGGTCTTGGTGGATATGATGAACTCAGATAATCTCTCACCCTGTTTGTTCACACAGGTACACCCAGCAGAGCATAAACCAGCTTTCCCTGGTGTGCGGCGGCCGCTATCTTGACGTGACTCTCAAATTACCATAGATATTCTACCCACCCCTCTGGAGAGAGCCCCACAAAGTAATGAGAATATAGCGCCTGCATGGCAGAGCCTGGCAAGCTGTCCAATGCGTGTTCGATATGCCAAATCCAGTAACAGAAATGTTTATTTTCCTGACCCTGAAGGAGCCCTTAATATGGCAGCAGTAAGAAAGGCAAACAAGCAGTGCCTGATAAAATTTCATGGCCATCCTAGGCTGCCAAAACGAAGAAGGACTAAAATGACTGTCTGTACTTTCAAAGCAAACAACAACAACAGAAAACCTATACTATATATCTCACAAAAAAAATTTTTTTTTGCTTTTTGGGTCACACCCTGCGATGCTCAGGGGTTATTCCTGGCTCTGCACTCAGGAATTACTCCTGGTGGTGCTTGGGGACCATATGGAATGCCGGGGATCAAACCCAGGTCGGCCCCATGCAAGGCAAATGCACTACCTGCTGGACTATCGCTCTGGCCTCCTATCTCACAAAATTTAAAGCATATTAAAGACCCTGGGATTAGATAGAATCCACAAAAAGCATTGAAGTGTTTATTAATTTATGACTTTATGTATTTATGCCAAATAATACAAAACTATATTATAGGCAAAACTGTCCAGGATATGGAACTCAGAGGTGTCTTCAATGATTTGACTGCAGGGACAAAGATACCAATAATAAAAGTAAATCAATGGGGACCTGCCCCTCAAGGTGTTGCAGGTGTGGTTGTGTTGCCCAGCTGCATCAGCAGGTGGAAGGCAGGAGACAGGCTTGTCTACACCCTGCAGGGCTCTGGCCCGTGGGACCTGGATGATTGATGGTCTGACATAGAAAAGACTGGGCCCCCTGGGATGGCCCAGTGCCATGGCAGAGCCTAGCAAGCTACCCGTGTTGTAGTCGATATGCCAAAAACAGTAACAGTAAATCAATGGGAACTACATCAAATTTAAAAGGCTTGATTGGAAAAGAAAGCTCATGATCAAGTAACAAGAGGAAATGTTTGCATACAATACATCAGATAAAGGGCTAATTTCCATAGTATATGAAGCACTCACAAAAGCTCAATAACAACAAAACCCCAACATAATTGGGAGACTTTAACACCACACACTCATGATTGTACAGATCAATCAGACATATCAGGAAATAAAAGCACTAAGTGAGAATTTAGAAGAACTGAAATTAATAGGCATGTCCATGACTCTGTTCTTGTCCAGTGCACATGTACATGGAACATTTTCCAGAACAGATCAGAAACTTAGGTGAAATTTGACTGCTCATAAAGTAAAAGATATATATCTATATCTATCTATCTATCTATCTATCTATCTATCTATCTATCTATCTATCTATCTATCTATCTATCTATCTATCTATCTATCTATCTATCTATCTATCTATCTATCTATCCATCTATCTATCTATCTATCTATCTATATATCATACTTGATATGATATATATATATCATATCAAGTATCTTTTCAGATCTCATTCCATAAAAGTCAAAATTAACCATTAAAAAATTAAAGTCGGGGTTCCTGGAGCAATAGTATAGCAGGTAGGGCATTTTGGAGTAACTCCTGAGTGTGGAGCCAGGAGTAACTCCTGAGCATCACTGGGTGTGAACCAAAAAGCCAAAAAATATAAAATTAAAAATTAAGTAGGGGAGTGGTCAGAGAGAGAGACAGTACAGTGGATAATACACTTGCCTTGCAGGCTGCTGACCAGCGTTTGATCCTCAGTATCCCATCTAGTCCCCTGAGCCCCTGGTGGGGTGATTTCTGAGTAACAGGAGTAATTTGGGAGCATCTCCAGGTGTGGCCCAAAAGCAAAGCAAACAAATAAAAAACAACCAAAAATAATAGCAAGTTTAGAGAAGGTGTAGACAGAAAGATATCCTATTGCATGGTGGAATATAAATGCGTGCAAACATTTTGGAAAATACTATTTTGGATGATGAAGAAACTAAATATTGAAGTACCATATGATTAAACAAGTCCACTTGTATTATCTATCAGAAAAGCATGAGAATGTTAGCACAGAAGACTATATCCTTAACAGAGAGCTAGATGTAAGCCCTGAGAACTGCTGGATGTGGCACATCTTAGCCCCTGCAAAATGAACTATATCTAGGGATACAGTAAAAGGCAGACCCAGGTTTGATCCACTGCACTCCATGCTCCTGAGTGCTGGTCCCTGAGCACTGCAGCCTGTGCATTATATCTTCCCCCACTTCACCCCCTCACCCCTCCACCCCAGCCCACTGCCCCCCAGCTATATCCAATATATTTATCAAAGCATTATTTATCATAGCAAAAAAAACATGAAATCTCCATCAAAATAAAAAAGAGCCAGAGATAGTTCAGCAAACGAGACACTTGATAGACTTGTCTTGCTCCTAGCTGACATGGGTTAATCCCTAGCACTATATATGAATACCCGCCCCTCACTACTACCACAAATAACCTTTGAATATTGTCAGAAATAAGCTCTAAGCATTCCCAGGTGTGGCTCTGCAAAACAAAAGTATTTTTTAAGAAAGAGAGAAAGAAAAAAACAAGCACAGAGTTGGGTGTAGTCCTGAGCACATCTGGTGTTACCCCCAAAACTAAAATTGAATTTAAAAAAAATAAAAACTTTCTATTTGCATAAGATGGAATAAACTTTTAGGGATTCTGCAAAAAATGTATTAGGCATTTTCACTCACATGTGGAATCTAAGCATTCCACATATTGATTTCAGACAATTTCACAGAAAGCTGACAGACAAAATGAAATTAAAAATTCAAACACTGATATATTTTTACCAACACGGACATTGATAATAGAACTCAGGTTCCCTGAGGGGGAAATGGTGGGAAATGGAGACAGAGTTGGGAGAGGGCTGTTGTTAAAATAAAAGGTAGTAAGGACTCAAACAGGATCATTCAGTATCTAGACTTTTTATTTTATCTTTTTAAATTTTATTTTATTTAGGGAAAGTAGGCCAAGCTCAGTAGTGTTTGGGGGCTACTCCCATTTGGGGGTCACTCCTGGAGAACCATGCTGTGCCAGGGATTGCAGCCTGTGCCCAGTCTTCTGAGCATCCTCAGGGTGTTGAGCTACCTCTTCAGGACCTTCTTTCTTTTTTTCTAAATAGGAGGCAATTCCCAGTGCGAGGAGAGGATCACACTTAAGGATCAAACTCAAGGTCTTGCACATGCAAAGAATAAATTTTACCAACTGAAGTACCTCCCCTTCCTTGCCTTCTAGTCCAGGTTTCTCTATAGATTAGAAATTTATTTTCAAATTCCTAGCTCCTGCCTTCATTCCTTCTTAAAGCCTATTTGCCTTAGAGCCAGACAGATAGTACAGTGGCAAGGGTGCTTACCTTGCCTACAGCCATATGATCCCCTGAGCTCTGTCAGGAGTGATTCTTGAGCACAGAGCAAGGAGTAAGCCCTAAGCACCACCTGGTGACCCAAAAAAAGTAGGCTTACTTTTAAGCCTACTTGCCTGTTAATTACTAGACATGATAAGGTTGTGCAGAAGCATAATTAAATCTTTGCTCTAGGGAAGTTTATGTCTGGTTTGCATTAGCCAGATACTTCACTTTCTATCTTTTAAAAATTATTGTAAAATACTATAGTCTACATTAGTAAGATAATATTGTTCTCTACTAAGCACACTATGTAGCCTCATTTTCATTTTCCCAAATAGTCTAATCTATAAATTTTATTTACTTCTATTCTATTCACTCTTATAAATAGGAAATTTAACCCACTTTATTGATATTCAATACAAAATATTCACCATAGGGCCAGTGAACTAGGCCAATGGGCTGGAGCATGTACATTGAAGGAGGTCAGGATTCAGAAGCCAGCACCCATGGTCCTCAAAGCACCAGGGGAGTGATCCCTAAGCACCAAGACCAGGAGTAGTCCTGGGCACTACAGTGTATTTTCCAGTGTCTGAGGATATTGCTCACCAGTGGAGCTCATCTCTCATGAGGGAGATCCTAGGTTTGATGCCTAGCACCACAAATAAATATTCACTCGATTCCAAAAACTACATCTTTACTCAATGCCTCTGAAACCCACTCAAGGAAATTGGAAGTTGAATTTACCATTAAAAACTGTCCAATTAGGGATAGCTGAGCCCGTGCCCATAAAGGATAAGAGGATGGAAACGTTAAACTGAAATGTTTATTGTGGTCACCTGGAAGAGCTCCTGCAGGACATCAGCCCCCGTGATTTATTGAACACCCTGGTGCCTACCTGACTGCAACTCACTCTTCCTGAAACTGAACTTGCCTATTCTCTTTCCCTATTAAGAATCAATTAATTAAATAAAATTAAATGCTTCTTGTAACACCTACAAGCTGTGGCTAATAATGATTTCTCTCCAGTCATCACTAGGTTTCTCTTTTGCCTTGTTCATTTGGTTTTTGTTTGTTTGGGGGCCACACCTCAAGGTGCCCAGGGCTTACTCTTGGCTCAGGCTGAGGGATCACCCTAGTCGCCTCTGTGAACCACACTGGGTGACCTGGACTGAGCCATGTAGGCTGCACACAAGGAAAGCACCTTACCCTCTGGGCTCTCTCCTGCTCTTGGCTCTCTTTTAATTTGCATTGAAGCAGCAGTGGAGCCAAACCATGATGATTACACCTCTAGCAAGCGTCTTCCTGCATATTTGAAGATGCACCAAATAGAACGAACCTGATATAAGCAGAGTCCTCTTGGCAATGGAATTCCTGGAAAGTAATAACTAGAGCCGTCAGGACCCCCGGTGGACACAGAAACTAAGATCAGATAAATCCTTAACCTGGAGCTAGCCCAGACCAGAGGAGGCTGCACGCAACCTCCCAGAGAAGCTCCAGCAGGAGCAAAGGTCAAGGAAAGGAGTTTTAAAGAAGACTGTCCCAACTCATCCCTCTGGCAACCACCCTAGCAAGGGACTCTTCCCAAGGTAGGAAGACCTATGTGGACTAGCTTGGGAAAAACCGTAGAAAAGCCAATTGAACAAAGGAAGCAGGCACATATGCTGCATGTGTCCTCGTGGCCAAACACGTGTGGTACCCTAGCACATGTCACCCACATATCTCCTCTTGAGAGGTGTACTGGGTGCTCGCTGCCTTTGGAGAAGCCTGAGGTTCTCTCTTGAGTTTGTTACTCTCTCTCTCTCTCTCTCTCTCTCTCTCTCTCAAGCACTCACTCTTTCCTTACTCTTTCTTAAAACCTACAAATAAAAAATTGTTTTTACTTCACTGTCCTCCTGAAATTATTTTCTGGGAGAAAGGAAAGGACTCAGAAGATCTGGGTAAAAGCTTAGGATTGATTTTCCTTTCCTGCAAAGAGCAATTTCTCACTTCAGCCTGTGTCCACAGCTCCCCAAGAAACTATGATTGGGATTAAATTCCTTGCTGCTCAGAACAAGTGCATATCAGGTGTGGCTTGATGCTACCTAGTGGGACTGGTGGGACTCTGGTCCATACCGTGTAGGGCCTCATCACAGACCTTATCACTTCTAGCTGTCCCAGCTGGCCCAGAGTGGCAGAGGTGGGTGGTTGGAAGTGGCCGTCTCTCTCCTCTCCGCTTCACATAAGTGGAGAGGCCGCTTCACTTCACCTGCAGGGGCCCACCAACTTCAGAACCTCCCTCCATAAATCCTCCCCACCTTCTAAATTAATTGTGTCATCGTGAAACCAATTGACCAAATAAGAACTTTAATTTATCTTCAAGTTTCTGATTCCTCACCATCTCTAGTTGTGAGACTCTATTGCTTCAACCGTTTAAGGATCTCAGTTTTATCTCTTCTCTGCACTCTTATTAGTGTTATTCAGGTTCCATTTATCTCTATGCATGTAATAAGCTTTTAACTTGTTTCTGCCTTCTTTGTTGTGATTTTAAAATCATTCTTCCTTGGCCCCGGATGTAGATCAATTATGGCTTTATCCCTAACACTGCAAAAAATAAATATTTCTTCCCCCATTGCTAAAAATTCTGAAGAGGGTTTTCTAGAAAAGCCCAGATGTAGCTAAATGAGCTCTCCACTTCTAAGCCTATAATGATTTGATCATTATCAGAAAAATCGCCCTCATTTGTTGAGCAGCTAATACACATCAGGCATTTTCCATGGTAATATATGTGATGGAGACAATAGTTTAACTTTCAAATCATTGCTCTTAATATCACATGATAGCATTATGGCTGACTTTTTAAAATAGGAAAGTTCCAAACCTCTTAAATGCAATTTGTAATATTCTTCTCAATTAGATCCAAAATCCTTCCATTTATAATGTGTGAGTATTTATCACATACAAAGATCACTGAGTACTAAAAGACTTCTCTCCAAATGTATGGGGCGCAGAGGGGGAGAGAGAGAGAGAGAGAGAGAGAGAGAGAGAGAGAGAGAGAGAGAGAGAGAGAGAGAGAGAGTGGAGCCACGAAGGGCCAGAGAGAGAAGAAAACTGGGGGACATTGATGATGGGAAATGCACACCGGTGCACTAGTGAAGGGATGGGTGTTGAAACATTGTATGACTAAAACTTAATCATGAACAAATTTGACTATGAAATTTGTAAAATAAAAAAATAAAGAGAATTGAATTAAAAATGTCTGTGCTAGCCTGAGGACTAGGCCAATGAACTGAGCAAATACAAATTACACTTTGCATTTGGGAGACAGGGTTCAATCCCCAGGATCCCTGAGATTAACCTCCAAGCACAGAGTGAGCTGGCAGTAGCCCCCAGTAGCTAAAAAAAAAAAAAAATCTTTAGGCTTTGATCTCCACACTGCAGCATTGTACAAATGCACACATCTGCATTTCTCCTTTGCAGAGCTCTGGAGTGGAGATTTAATCACTTTTAATCACTTAGTCTTCTAATCACTTGGTTTTTCTGGTGACTGACTAACAAAGAAAGCTTACCTGAATGTAGGGGCCCCACTTTTAATTCACCTCATTAGTTTAAACTCAGCTGTGCTCAAAAGCTGTTAGGAATAACAAAAGACTCCTATTTTCAGGAACTTTTAAGGGAGAGAGAGAGAGAGAGAGAGAGAGAGAGAGAGAGAGAGAGAGAGAGAGAGAGAGAGGGGGGGAGAGAAGAGAGAGAGGAGACAGTTTCATTTTAAGACTTGCCTTACAATTGTGAAAACTTCAGATTCCAAATCTGGAAGGTAGGGCTTTTTTTTTTTTTTTTTTTGAGACTTGTCCATATAGTTTTCCAACAGTCTATACATTCTGCTAGCAGTAGATAAAGGTTCCATTTTTTGATTGGCCTTTTTTTTTTCATGTTTTCAACTGCTTCATATTGGCTTGGATATTAATCCTTTGTCAAACTAGTGGTAGGCAAATATTTTCTCAGTATGTAAGGTGTGTTTATATTGGTGGTTTTGTTGTTGTTACAGTGCAGAAGCTTCCTTTTTTTGTTGCTTTTTTGGGTCACATCCAGCAATGCTCAGGGGTTACTCCTGGCTCTGCACTCAGGAATCACTCCTGGTGGTGCTCGGGGGACCATATGGGATGCGGGGATCGAACCCAGGCCGGCACAGGCCGGCCGTGTGCAAGGTAAACGCCCTACCCACTGGGCTATCGCTCCGGCCCCAGAAGCTTTTCTTAATTTGACGTGGATTCATTTGTTTGCTTTTGCTCTTGTTTGCTTGGCCAATGGCATGGAATTGTTGTAGATACCACTAGATTGAACATCATGAAAGATTCTGCCTATATTTTGTCCAATATGATCTTTGAGCTCAGGTTGATAGCAAGGTCTTTACTCCTTTTTTAATGTGTTTTGTGTATGGCGTAACATAGGCAACTTATTTCTTTTTTACATTTGACTCACCAGTTTTACCATAACCATTTGGACGAGAGGTTTTGCTGGCTGTATTTCATACTCTGCTTTTCAGTTGAAAATTAACTGTCAATATATCTTGAATATCTGTCACTGGGCTCTCAGTTCTATTCCATTGGTCTGAGAATCTGTTTTTATTCCAGTACCACACTGTGTTGATTACTACGGCTTTATAGTACAATTTAAAGTTGGAGAAAGAGAAGTCGCCCATATTTTTTCTTAGGATGGCTTTGGCTGTTGTGTACGTGTCTGTGTGCGGGGGGCAGGTGGTGGTGGTGGTTATTACTTCATATACATTTCATCAGCATTTGATCTGTGTCTTTAAAATCATCATGAAATTTTTACATAAACTGAATTGAATCTGTACAGTGATTTGCATAGAATTGTCATGTTGATGATACAAATTCTTCAGATCCATGAATATAGGATATCTTTCCACATTCTTTCACCTCCTTTTTATTTCTCTTAGTCACTTGATCACTTGAATCCCGTTATTCATCGATTTGCTCGAGCGGGCGCCAGTAACATTTCCATTGGACCCTATCACGTGCCAATGTAGCCCAATGGCATCTGGTTGATTCAGGAATATGAAGAACCTCAAACCGTTCCTTCAGGGTCTTAACAAGGAAGTCTGACCATCTTGTAGGTGGGCGGCCCCGTGATCTTTTGACATCCCGTGGGATCCAGTCGGTAGTCCAGCGGTTGTCTCCAAATCGCATTATATGTCCAGCCCATCTGATTTTCGATGCCTTGGCAAAGGAGACAGCGTCCCTGATTCTGGAATAGCGACGGAGGTCAGAACTCCGTATTTCTTCACTCACTTGAGTGAGGCATGATATTCCAAGCATAGCTCTTTCGATGCATCTCTGGGAGACCCGAATAGCATTCTCATCCTGCTTTCGTAGGGCCCAGGTCTCTGAGGCGTATGTTAATGCAGGGAGAACGGTGGAGTTGAAGAGATGTGCCCGGAGCCGGAGGTTCTTTGTCCTTTTAGCTATTTCTTCAATGCCTTTGAAGGCATTCCATGCTGCTCTCTTCCTCCTGCGCAGCTCAGGTTTTAGGTCGTTCATCATGCTGACTTCTCGACCTAGGTACACATAACTGCTGCATTCAGAGATGTTTGTTCCATTGAGAGTGAATGGGGCCTCTGGAACTAGTTCATTTCTCATGAACATAGTTTTCTTCAGATTCAGCTGTAGACCTACCTTTCCACATTCTCGGTCAAAGTCAGCCAGCATTTGTGCTGCTTGGCTAATGTTTGGTGTTATTAGAACGATGTCATCAGCGAAGCGGGGGTGGTATAGTTGCCGACCATCTATCTTCACTCCCATTCCTTCCCATTCTAATTGTATCATGATGTTCTCGAGGGTGGCACTGAAGAGTTTTGGTGAAATGGTATCACCCTGTCGAACCCCTCTTTTGACATCAATAATCACTTCTTTGTAGAATGGTGAGATCCTGGTGGTGAATCCGTAATACAGCTCACGAAGGATCTTGATGTATTGGGTTTGAACACCCTGTTTGACTAGGGCTTCGATGACTGTTTCAGTCTCCACAGAATCAAAGGCTTTCTGTAAATCAATGAACGTGAGACAGAGCGGCATCTTGTACTCCCTACAAACCTCAATGAGCCTGGTTACTGTGTGGATATGGTCGATTGTGCTGAATCCTTTCCGGAAACCTGCTTGCTCGCATGGTTGTCTTTCATCTAGTGTTCTGCTAATCCTGTTCAGGATGACTCGTGTAAACAGCTTGTAGATGACAGACAACAGGCAGATGGGGCGATAGTTGCCAATGTTGTGAATGTCTCCCTTCTTGAACAGTAGAACTGTCCTGCTGGTTTTCCATTGGGAGGGCACCTTGCATTCAGACAGGTAGCGTGTGAAGAGCCGAGCTAGTGTATTGATGAGTACCGACAGCAGATTCTTCAGGTGTTCGGGTCTGACTTTGTCTGGGCCTGGTGCTGTTCCCTTCTTTACCGACGAGATGGCATGTTGGATTTCAGAAGGGAGAATGTTGGGAATGACATATCCATCCTGTGGAATTTGGTATGTGGGCAGGTGGATGTGGCTATCAAAGAGATTTGAGTAGAAGTCCTGGATAATCTTCTCCATTGCCTTTCTGGAAGATGTGATAGATCCATCAGAGCGTCGGAGGGCAGTCATCTTGGTCTTATAGTTGGCAAAGGACAGGCGGGCAGTGTGATCTGTGTCACAATCCACACTCTGCAGCTGGTAAGATCTCCCCCAGCATATTAATCCAGTCTCCAGCCCACAGATTAATCCAGTCTCCAGCCCAGCTTGTCAGAAACCCAGCCTACAAGGACCCGCCCTGCAGAGACCCACCCTTCAGAGGGAGAGTATTTCAAGCCCAGGAATGCTTGAGCCTAAGACACAGGTACACCCGGCAGAGCAGAAACCAGCTTTCCCGTTGTGCGCGGCTGCTGCTGCGCCGCACAATTTACCTCCAAATTACCACAAATATTCTACCCACCCCTCTGAGAGAGCCCCACAAAGTAATGAAAATATAGTGCCCGCATGGCAGAGCCTGGCAAGCTGTCCGATGCGTGTTCGATATGCCAAATCCAGTAACAAAAATGTTTATTTTCCTGACCCCGAAAGAGCCCTTAATACAGCAGCAGTAAGAAAGGCAAACAAGCAGTGCCTGATAAAGTTTCATTGCTGTCCTAGGCTGCCAAAACGAAGAAGGACTAAAATGACTGTCTGTACTTTCAATGCACATATACTGGCATCGGAAGCATATATTGAGGATCTGATGCTGCAAGCAAGAAAGATCAAGTACGACATCATTGGTCTGACTGAGACGCGGAGGGCGTCAGTCGCATCATGCTGTATTTGACACCAGAGAAGAATTGTTCCTTGGAACATGTGATGAAAGAGGCGTTGGTGGCGTTGGTGTCCTTGTCAACATGAACATGGCTGTCAACATTGATTCATTTGAATGCCTAACAAACCGAATAGGACGATTACACTTGAGGAGATGTGGCCACCTGCCAGCAATTTCTATCTTCATTGTCTATGCACCAACATCCACATACAAAGAAGATGAAATTGAGAAATTCTACATGGAATTGGAGGAGTTCTATAAAAAAAGATCACACCTTCTACAAGATCATAGTCGGTGATTTTAATGCCAAGATAGGACCGAGAAGATCGGCTGAAGAACTCCACATCGGGACCCATGGCCTAGAATGGAACGAACAGGGTGAGAGACTATCTGAGTTCATCATGTCCACCAAGACCATTCATGGGAACTCACAGTTTCAGAAGGCTGAAGCGAAACGTTGGACATGGGAATCTCCTGGCGGACAGTTCCACAATGAAATTGACCACATCATCTTCAATCGACGGTTTTGTCTGACCCGATGTTGCTGTCGTCCCCAAATTCCAGACAGGATCGGACCACCGTCTCCTTCGTGCAAAATTCTACTTCCTGCAACAGGGAGAAAAAGCTGCAATGTTTAAGAAGAGAGAACTCCCAGAACGACCACCAACTGGGAACTCTTTGGCACCATTGCGGCAACATGGGAAGATACCATCATTGATGACATCGATGAAGAATACAACCGACTGGTTCAGCACCTCCATGATTGTGCAAAGAATGCCGAGAGAGAGAAAGACACAAAAGGACGGCTTGTCTTCAGAAACTCTTGAGCTCATTCGCCAACATGGCAAGGCGCGAGCCTCAGGAGACCAAATGCTAATGTCCAAGCTTGCTAAACAGTGCAGAGAAGAGATAAAAGCAAACCTCAAAGACAGAAGAGCAGAAATACTGGAAGATGCAGCAGAAGCCAGGAAAAGTATTCGCACTGCCCGCCTGTCCTTCTCTTAGTAATGGTTTATAATTTTTTATATAATTCTTTTGCCCCTCTTTTTGATTTCTAGGTACTTGATTTTTTTGAGATGCAACTGTGATAGGATTTTTCTTTTTTCTATTTTTTTTTTTTTTTTTGCATTTTGGGTCACACCCAGCGATGTTCAGGGGCTACTCCTGGCTCTGCACTCAGGAATTACTCCTGGCGGTGCTTGGGGAACCATATGGGATGCCGGGATCGAACCCAGGCTGCCATGGGCCAGCCACGTGCAAGGCAAACGCCCTACCTGCTGGGCTATCGCTCCGGCCCCATGATAGGATTTTTCAAACAAATTTTTGAATTTTATTTTTTTTTAATTTTTTCTTATACCAATGTGAGATATAGTTACAAAAATGTTCATATTTGAGTTTCAGTCATCCAATGTCCCCTGATTCCCCCTCCCCCAGTCTGCGTCTATGGCAGGCAGTTTTTGTCTCTCTCTCTCTCTCTCTCTCTCTCTCTCTCTCTCTCTCCCCCTTCTCTTACACATTGTGGCTGGCAACACATACATTTAGAGGTTATTATGTATATCCTTTTGCCTACTTTCAATGCTCAGTTCTACACTGGTATTATCATTTACAATAATTATGTGATTCCTTTCAAGTTAAAAACAGAGGGAAAAGTAATTTTATAATATTACCAACCCGCACAGCAGAGCCTGGCAAGTTACCTGTGTCATATTTGATATGTCAAAAACCAGTAACAATTATAGACCTCATTCCCATGACCTGAAGGAATGGTGAAGCTCTTCGTGTTCCTGGGGCGAGCAGATGCCTTTGGGCTACACTAGCATGTTGACAGGATGTTTGGAGATATTACTGGTGCCCACTCAAGCAAATCGATGAACAATGGGAAGACAAGTGATACAAATGATACAAGTGATTAGTACACTGTTCCTTTCTCTGTATTACCTAACCTCTGACTCCCACACATTTGCAATAGGTTCCATCCATTGACAAGACTTCCTGATCCATGTTTTACCTGGGCTTTGATATTGGTTTCATGCTATTTTTTATATCCCGCAAATAAATGCAGTCATTCTGTATGTGATGGAATTTTAAAGAAAATTTATTTCTCTTGAGAGAGAGAGAAAGAGAAATAGAAATAGAGAAAAGAGATGGAGAACCTGCCACGGAGGCTAGGGAAGGGGGAGGGAATCGGGGACATTGGTGGTGGGAAATGGGCACTGGTGGAGGAATGGGTGCTGGAACACTGTATGACTGAAACCGAAACATGAACATTTTTGTAATTGTTAAAAAAAAATAAATAAAATTAATAAAAAAGAAAAAGGAAATTTATTTCTCTTCTATTTTGTTATGTGCATACAGAACTACCATGGATTTCTATGTGTTGGTTTGGTAACCGGACACCTTATCATTTCTAGGAACTTTGGTGGTTTTGGCTATAGTCTAAGTATAGTGTCATGTTTTCTGAAAATAGTGATAATTTGATTTATTTTCTAATATGGATATAATTATTATCTCATTCTTGCCTTATTGCTATGGCATTATTATTCCAAAGCAATATCGAATAATAGTTGTTAGACTACACAGCCTTGCCTTGTGCCTGATCTTAGAGGAAAGGTTTTCAGTCTTTCATGGTTGAGTTTATAGGAAATGGCTCTAACTAGACTGAAGAAAGTGTGCAAGTACAACTTAAAAGAGTTATGTTGAGCATCCACAGTGAGAGGATGAGCACCATATCACAATGTATGACCATTGGGGATCACTACAACTAAAAAAGCAGTGGAACTAATCATATGAGTAACGCCCCCAGTCACTGCAAGTAATAAGGGGCACGGGAATGCAAGGCAGGAAAACAGAAAAAAAGTGAATGAGTGATTGAAGAATTTTGTTTTTACTTTAAGCAAGAGAAGGTAGAAAAATAATACACAAAGCACTAATTCCTGGAGCACCTAGTCCAGGGTGATTTTTATATTCTATTATAAAGCAGAAGTTGGGGAACTGGAGTTATAACATAGCAATTAGAGTGCTTGCCTTGCATGCTGCCGACCTGGGTTTGATCCCTGCACACTATATGATCCTCTGAGCACTGCCATGAGTGATCCCTGAGCACTGATCCAGGAGTAGGCCCTGAGCTCAGCCAAGTGTGTCCCTGATACAAAAATAAAATAATTCAGTAGAAGTCAAGACTGGTATGAAGACAGCCTGAATGGGAAGAAATTGTATTGCAATTGTTGATCATGCTTCATCATACATCATGTGTTCAGAAAATAATCTTAGCATGACTTGTTTGGGGCAATTCAATAGGTCAGTTTAGGACCATTTATCAGCCCTGGTGCCCAATAGGAACCCACAGATTTGCTAGACCAGTTCTATTCAGAGTGAGCTGGGGTTTTGCTCAAGGTTTTGATAAATGAAGGACTGAAAGAAAAAGTGCTTAAAAACATACAAAATATTTGTCATGCACTTGGAGTGATTCACCTTCTCTAGTACCTGACAAATCCATCTGGAATTCTGACAAATTCAGCAACTGAGAATTTGCTTCTCTCTTAGCCTAGCCTGCGGGATATGGATGAGCACATTCTTTTGCCAAGTCCATGCCACAATAAAGAAAACAGAAGAGCTGAAAGTAGCACAGCGAGTAAGTTACTTGCATTTCATACTGCAGACCTGAGTTCAATCCTCAGCTCTGCATATGGTCAGGCCACTGCCAAGAATGGCCCCTAAGCACACAGTCAGGAGTAACCCAAGGGCACTGCTCAGGATCAATCAAATCAAAGTTGGCTACAAGCAAACACTCGCAGTTCAAGTGCATTACACCCTGTACTATTGAATCCAAAGTGACTAAATCTTAATTTGTCAAAGTGACTTAATCTTAATTTAAACTAAATCTTAATTAAGTCAAAGTGACTTAATCTTAATTTCTCTCATATGGGGGAAGGATATTGCCATGTTACAAAGAACATTAAGATTGAAAAGTCTGGAAACCAGGGGTTAATTTTTGCAGTAGTAGAATAGATGTCACCCACATTAGCCACAATCAAGATTCTGTGGTCGCTGTTGAATTGCATGAGTCAGTTAAGATGTTTGACTGTAGCTGATCAGAATAGTCTGACTAAACTACATGAGGCTGAATCCTTTTAGTACCGAGCCTCAATTTTGATGACATAAAGATTTTAATTGAATTTAATTTCATATTGTTTTGTTTTGGGAGCAAACTCTGCAGTTTCCAGGGCTTACTTCTACTTGGTGCTCTTTGAAGTGCTCAGGGGACCAACACAGTGCCAAGGATCAATCTAGGTTAGCTGCATGCAAGGCAGGTGCCTTAACCGTGTCCTAATTCTCCTTCCCTGATGACATAAATTTTAAAAGGTAAGAAAACAACATTAAGGGGGCCGGAGCGATAGCCCAGTGGGTAGGGCATTTGCCTTGCCGCGGCCGGCCTATGCCGGCCAGAGTTCAAACCCCCGGCATCTCATATGGTCCCCGAGCACTGCCAGGAGTAATTCCTGAGTGCAGAGCCAGGAGTAACCCCTGAGCGTCGCCGGGTGTGACCCAAAAAAAAAAAAAAAAAAATAAGTAAATGGGTTTCTCATTTTTATTGGAGTCAAAAGATAGAAGGAAATCCCATTATTTTCATAGACCATACCTCATGTGGACATTCCTTCATTAAACAAGTTTTCATTCTCCTCCTGGATTACCATAGAGCCAGATGATCAGTTAACAAAATCCAAGCATAGGACGTCTTACTGCTATTCCATTTTTCCATCACTGCTAGGAAACTGCATGCAATGCCGCCCAATGAGTGCGATTTGGGTTTACCTGTTCAATCTTTTGGTCTGTGTTTTGGGGTGACACTCGACAGTGCTTAGGGCTTATCCCCAGTTCTGGGCTCGGGAATCACTTCTAGCAGTGCTCAAGTAATCATATGAGGTGGCATGCATCAAACCCAAGTCAGTCATGTGTAAGACGAGCAACCTATCTAACTCACTATCCAGCACTACCATATTTAGTCTTATTGATATTTCTAAATAGGATATTATCCTTTCATTACAGAATTGCTGTCCACAAGGCAAGTAGCTCTTTGATTGTTTTCATAGGACACTACTCAGTAGTAGTAGAAATCAGTATTTTCTCATATAATTTCCAAGTCAGTCCTAGAATGTCAAAATTCACCTATATCTCTCTATTGTCTCTGGGCAACATGAACCCATAAAAATCACTTATATTTCCATATGTATGTGGAACTCTTCTGGGAACTAGTCTCTCGATTAGTTTTTCTCTGACATCATCCTAGATCTTGTATCTATATATTTTAAGGTCATTGTTGTTCCTTTAGACTGAAACCAGCCCAAAAGAAATTAAAAAGTGAATTCAAAATTAAACATAGCAAACTCTTGGCTTGGACTGTTGAAGATGTAAGAGTGATCCATTTTCCTCTTCATTTGTTCTTTCCCGAAAAGCCCAATCAAGAAAAACACATAGGGGCCGGAGTGATGGCCCAGCAGGTAGGGCATTTGCCTTGCAGCGGCCGGCCTATGCCGGCCCGGGTTTGATCCCCGGCATCCCGTATGGTCCCCTGAGCACCGCCAGGAGTAATTCCTGAGTGCAGAGCCAGGAGTAACCCCTGAGCATCGCCGGTGTGACCCAAAAAGCAAAAAAAGAAAAAAAGAAAGAAAGAAAACACATAGGCAGAACTTTTAGGGTATTTTTTCTAGTTTTGGGGACACAGCTAATGGTGCAAGTATCTTATTCCTGGTTCTACACCCAGGAATCACTCCTAGTGAGACTTGGGGACAATATACACTGCCAGGGATTGAACCCAGATTGGCTGCATGCGAATCAAGTGCTTTTATCAGTGTACTATCTCTTAAATAGTTCTAGGAAAAACTCTTATATAGTCTTTTAATAATTCTAGGCAAAACCTTAAACAGAACATGCATCAGATGGTCAGGTCACACTGAAATTTATCAAGCACTCTGGAGCCCACTCGCCTGCGACACTTACTATCTAAAAATAGACTTCCATGTTCTTTTCCTTTGGAGGTTGTTTCTGGCCACAGTACTAGCAAGATGACTCTTTTTTGGGGTCACACCCGGTAATGCTCAGGGGTTACTCCTGCTCTGCATTCAGGAATTCCTCTTGGTGGTGTTCAGGAGACCATACGAGATGCCGCGGATAGAACCCAGATCGGCCACATACAAGGCAAATGCCCTCCCTACTGGACTATCGCTCTGTCCCATCTTACAATAAATATTAGCAAGTTCAGTGTGTATTTTGTTCCCTCTTTCAGTGCTTATCCAGGAGCTAGACTCTAGCTTCTTTCTGCTCCCTCTCTGTTTTGGGTCTCACAGTGCCAGCATCTACCTATACGTGGGGTTCAACCAGCCCTCCACCTCGAGGTGGTCCCAAAGTGGTGCTTAGAGGTTCATGGGGCTGTGAGGATGCGCTTGAGGAGAACTCTCCTTTCTATAGATGAATAATTTGTTTTTAAATGTAGGCTGAAATTGATGTCCTGTTGTTATTAAAATTCCAGGATATAGTGTTGGTGCACCAAGCCTACCATGAGAGTATCAGCATTTCTCCTCCACTGGCATCCTCCCACCTTCCCACTTAGCAAATTCAGTTCTATAGTAGTCCCTGGTGCCCGCTCAAGCAGATCGATGAACAACAGGAAGACAAGTGATACAAGACAAGTAGTCCCAGGGCCTATCATCACTGGCTATTTTTCATTCCCTTGTTATGTTTCTCTATACTCTATACATGACGGAGATCATTTGGTATTTGACCTTTTCCCTTTAACTTATTTGCCTCAGTATAATATCCTCTAAAAAATATGCAAATTGCAATTTGAAGTCAACTCCAAGATATTTTTTCTTATGAGTGGTAGTCCATTGTGTATATATACTACAATATTGTTGCTCCTCACTAATTTTTAGGTTTTCTGTTTGCTTTTGGGGGGTCACACTGATGCTGCTCAGGAATTACTCCTGGTTCCTCACACAGGAATTACTCCTGGCAGTGTGAGGGATGAACTCAGGATCAAGCATGGATTGACTGTATGCAAGACAAGCATCTTACCCACTGTACTATCTCTTTAACACCCTCCCCCATGATATTTATTAAGGCAACTTGAATCACAATATTGCTGATGATGGCTTCTTACAAATGATGATCTAACACCACACCCACCACCAGCTTTTCTCTAGTAATGACCCCTCCTACTCACCTCTCTGAATCAGACCACCTTCCTCCTTAGCAAACTCAGTTCTGTAAACCCATTTTCAGGTTATGTCATCTTTTATTTGTTATTGCCTTCTAAGATTAGTTTTTATCCCAAATATGAGAGCTCATTCTGTACTTGTCCTCCTTCAGACTGACTTCCTTCAGCATAACCTCTAGTTCTATCCACTTAGTGTCAAATTGCATTATTTCGTATTTTCTTATAGCTCAGTACATATATACCACAGTTGTTTTATCTACTCATCTGTTTGGGGACACCAGGGTATTTTTGTAGATCATGTCTTTTGAAAACTGCATTGCAATAAACATAGGAATGCAGGTGCTTTTTAACTTTTAGTGTTCTAATACTTAGTAGGTAGAAGTCTAGGGGTGGAATCAATGGACTGTATAGAAAAAATGGAAAAATTCTTAATTTTTTAGGACATCTCCATACTGTTTTTTTTCTTTTTTGGGTCACACCCAGCGACACTCAGGAATTACGGGGATCGAACCATGTCTGCAGTATGCAAGGCAAAAGTCCTACCCATTGTATATTGCTCTGGCCCCCTCCATACTGTTTTCCCTAGAGGTTGAATCAGAGGAATTCCCACCAACAGTAGATGAGAGTCCCTTTTCCCCCACATCCCCCAAAGTACTTTTTGTTTCAGTCTTTTTGATATGTGCCATTCTCCTTGGTTTGTGGTTTTTACACAAGACTAACCAGTTTTTCCAGGACCATTTGTTAAAGTAAATTCCTCGCTCTACTCCATGTACCTTGATCTTTTGTCAAAGATTAGCTGTCCATAATCTGAGGGTTTATCTCTAGACTTTCAGTTCCATTCCATTAAGCTTGCACTTTTATTTTCTTTAATAGTGTTATAATTTTTGATGGATGTCTCTTACTTCATTTAGTAATTCCTAGGTAGTTGATTATTTTGCAGCATTTGTAAATGAGCTTTTTTTTTTGAAGTTTCCTTTTCTTCTAATTTATTGCTTGTGCATAATATTGCAACAGAGATTTATATGTTGATTTTTGTAGTGTGCTATTTTGTTGGGGTTTTTTTTTGTCATTGTTGTTCCTAAAATTGTATTTGTAGCATTTTTGGTGGTTTTTAATGTGTTTATCATGTCCTCTGCAAATATTTGTAGTTTAACTTCTTTCAATTTTAAACTTCTTTAATTTCTTTTTCTTGTCTAATTAATGTGACTAGAACTTCTAATACCACATTGAATAATAGTGCTAAAAGTAGATATCCTTGCCTCATGGATATCCTTGCCAGATAATGGAGATAAGTCTTTTTTTTAAATCACTGAATATAATAGAAGTGGTTGGTTTGTTGTATGTGCTCTTTACTATATTATTATATTGAGGAAAATTTCTTCTATCTTCATTTTAGTCACGGTTTTCATCATAAATGTTGAAAAGCTTTATTTTCATGCTGGATACAATTGTATGATTTTTCATTTGTTTTATATTTAGGGCCGCACTCAGTGTTGTTTAGGGCTTACTCCTGGCTCTGTGCTCAGGTATCACTCCTGGTGGTGTTCTGTGGACTATCTGGGGTGTCAGGGATCAAACCCTGTCGGACATATTCAAGGTAAATGCCCTACCCACTGTATCTCTCTGGCCACCTCATATCATTTTTATCTTTCCTTTTGTAGTGTATCACATTAAATAAATTGCATATATTGAAAGATCCCTGTCTTATTTTGTTTTTGTGCCACACCAACAGTTCTTGGAAGCTAGCACTGGCTCCATGCTTTCAGGACAATGCTGGTGATGCTCAGAGGCTGAAGTGATACTAAGGATCAGACCCAAGCATCTATACAGCACATGAACTCTGACTCCCCTCCAGGATCATTTTTCACAGTGCCTAAACATTCCCGTGTTCCTTAAAAAAGTCCTACTGGATTCTGATATAGTTTATTGCAGAATTTAGATTGTTATTAATTTGTGGCAGAACTTTGCATATATGTTCACCAAGGATATTGGGCTGTAATTTTTTTTTTTTTTTTTTTTGCTTTTTGGGTCACACTCGGCAATGCTCAGGGGTTTCTCCTGGCTCTGCACTCAGGAATTACTCCTGGCCACGTGCAAGGCAAACACCCTACACGCTGGGCTATCGCTCCGGCCTCAAGGGCTGCAATTATTTTTTAAAGAATGTTTCTGTCTGCTTTAGGTATTACATGAATAAAGGTCTTCATTGAAGATTCAGTAAAAATCGCTAGTAAATCTACCAGGCTTAATTTTTCTTGGGAGGGCACATTTTAATGAAGCTTCAATTTCCTTATATATATTGATGCCGAGTGTCCGAGAACAGAAGAATGGATAAAGAAACTCTGGTACAGCTACATAATAGAATACTATGAAGCTGTCAGGAAAATGAAGTAATGAAATTTGCCTACAAATGGATAGACATGGAGATTATCATGCTTAGTGAAATTAGTTAGAAGGAAAAGAAGAGGTATAAAAGACTACATTCATTTGTGGGATATCAATATATATACCAGTGTTCTACTAAATGTTGGAAATGGTAATGCCAGCTTAGAACTGAGCATTGAATGTGGGCAAATATATATATATATATATATATATATATATGAAACCCCTAAATGAAATACATATATTAAACATATATATGAAATATATATATGAAACATATATATATGAAATATATATGAAACATATATATATGAAATATATATATGAAACATATATATGAAATATATATATGAAACATATATATATGAAATATATATGAAATAGCTAAATATATATATATGAAACCCCTAAATGTATGCATGTAAGCCACAATGTCTTATAGGAAAGAGAGAGAGAGAGAGAGAGAGAGAGGAAAAGTGCCTGCCATAGAGGCAGGCTGGGGCGGGGAGGGAATCTGGGGACATTGGTGATGGGAAATGTGCACTGGTGGAGGGATGACTGTATGACTGAAAGCCAATCATGAACAGCTTTGTAAATGTCTATCTCATGGTGTTAGAATAAAAAAATCTAAATGCATTATTTTCTTGGTTTCTGCATCATTTATTTATGCCCTTTTATTATTTCCTTCTACTTTGATTTTTTTGCAACTTTTTCTAGTTTTTCAAATTGTATGGTTGGATTATTAATTTGAACTTATTTTTAGTTCAATTTGCAGGTCTGCTTTGGCAATGAACTTCACTCTACTACCGCTTTTGCTGTTCCATAGATTTGATAGCTTGTATCTTCATTCTCATCCATGTCCAGGAATCCTTATATTTGTTCTCTGATTTTTCCATTTGACCCAATGACTGTTTAGTTAGTTGTTGTCTCCCAAGTGCTTGGGTTTTCTCCAGATTATTTTTTTGCTTATTTTTCTCCAGATTATTTTTTTTGCTTATTTTTCTCCAGATTATTTTTTATGCTTATTTTTTTCTGCCTTCATTGCCTTGTTGTCTGAAAAGAGACTTGGTATGATTTCTGATTTTGTGAATTTACTGGCATCTTTTAGTGTCTAAGCATGATGTCTGCTGCATGTGTACTGGAGAAAAATATGTATTTAACTTTTGGAAGTGGAGAATTTTGTATATGTCTATTAGGCCCAGCTCTTCCAATAATTATTTATGGCAGCCTTTTCCTTATTGATTTTCTGTGCTTATGATCTTATGATGAGAGTGGGTTGTTAAAGTCTCCTCTACCATTGTATAAGTTGATGAATCTCCTCTACTATTACTGCTGCTGATGTAGCTCCTCTGTTATATTAGTAGTTATTTTGCTGTTCCTTAACTTGCTGCCATTGTTGAGAACAACTAAGCCCTCTTTATGTATTGATCCCTTAATTAATATATAAATTTCATGAGTACGCATAATAAAATGAAAACCCCTTATAGCTTATTACATTTCTTATTTTGAATTCCTTTGGAGGAGTGGCATTCAGCCACACACAACAGTGCCCAGGGCTAATTCCTTGCTCTGTGCTTAGGAGTTACCCTTGGAGGTGCTTGGGGAACCATATGAAGTACTGGGGATCAAACTGATGTCAGTCTTATGTAAGGCAGTCCGTCACCTTATCTCCTGTACTGTATCTCAGATCTTGAGGTCCTTTTTGTTTCAGTTTTGAGTTTTTATGCTACATCTGGTGATACTCGTGGCTCTGTGCTCAGGGATCACTCCTGGTGGGGCTCCACGGACTGTAAGCAAACCTACACACAGGATTACGTATTGAATCCAGGCAGGTTCAAGCATTCGGTTCTTCCAGTCTGTGCTGTTGTATTTTTAAAAATGAAGATATCATTCTCTTTAGTTCATTCATATATATTTGGAGTTTTTCCATATATTCTTTCAAACTTCCTCCAAATTTGTCAATATTGTCTTCTGATTGTTTTCATCAAAAGTTGATGATTTTCCAAGGCAGTTAGGAAAGTCTTTTCCAGGCAGTTTAGTAAAATCCTATCATTTCTTTTCTTTTTTTTTTTTTGCCTTTTTGGGTCCCACCCGACGATGTTCAGGGGTTACTCCTGGCTCTGCACTCAGGAATTACTCCTGGCAGTGCTAGGGACCATATGGGATGCCGGGATCGAACCCAGGCCGGCATGGACTGGCAGCGTGGAAGACAAATGGCGTACCTGCTGGACTATCGGTCCAGCCCCAAGTCCTATCATTTCGGGGCCCTTCCTATCCTTTTGTCCCTACCCATTTGAAAGGGTAAATTTTTTCCTTTTGGAATCAGAGCAATAATACAATGGGTTGTGTGCTTGTCTTGCACATGGCCAACCTGGGTTCAATCCTTAGCACCCCATATGGTCCTCCAAACACATCTGGCTGTGAATAAGCCTGTGCACAGCTGGGTGCCCCAAATTCCTTTATTTCTTCATTATGTCTGGTGGTGAGAGCAGCCTACGGCGGGGGAGGGGTGGGGGAGATTCAAGCATATACAGGTTTGAGCAGTGATGAGATACTCACATTATGTTGAGTATGTGCCTGCAGGCTTGAGTTGTGTAGGTCTGGATGCTGGCTGGGATTTGTGGTCAATGTGACCTGTAGTAGTCAAACTGCTACTGGGAATTTGCCATGCAAGCTTTTGCATTAGCTATGTCACCAAGATTAGGCTGCCCTGTGTCACAGCAGCTGTAGTCCCTAGCATCTGTTATAAATTAGGGTAATTGTGTTTGCCAGCCTCTATCTGTATTACCAAGGTCAGGCTGGTCTGTGTTCCCATTCTAAGTGTGAGCAGATCTGCACTCCACCCAAAGGTCAAAATAGCTGGCAGAGGTAGTAGGAATTGCTGCCAGCTTTCCTTTATCTGCCCAAAAGTCCCTTTTCAACCCCCTTCCTACCTCAGAGTGTTTGGGGAGATGGGTGGGCACGTGTCCCTTTCCCTACTTCTCCCTCCTTGCTGCAAATGAGTGCTTCCTGCTTTAGGTACAGAGCATGCTTGAAGGAGTCTGCTGAGACTGTGAATAGCTTGTGACCATATATATTGCCCACCTTGTTCATCTTGGTCACCTAAGAGGGTTAAGACAGGTAAAATCTGCCATACTCCCTGCCTCGCTGCATCTGAAATCCACTTGATCTACACAGTGCAGCAGCTGGTTCCTATGACTCAAGTTCTTGGGGAGCTGTGGATTCAAGCTTGAGTGGGGAACCACATTTTACAGAAAAAGTAAAGTTGGCCCTAACCTTTGCCTATATTTTCTAGGTTGATACCTTTCCTCGCAGAAGAGAATTTCAGAAGGACGTGAATAGTGAAGTGAAATAGTTTTATTTCGAGAAATATGGAGAGGGGACAGAACAATAGAATAGGCAGGTGCTTGCCTTATTTGCGACTGACCTGGTTTGATCTCCAGCATCCCATAGTATGCTGCCGATCCTAGTTCCAGCCAGCACACACATGTTCCCCCAAACACTGCCAGCAGTGATCACAGAGGACAGAGCCAGGAATAAGTTCTAGGACTGCTGGATTAATGCCAGGAGTGATTCCTGAGTACAGAGCCAGGAGTAGCCCTTGAAGACTGCCAGGTGTGTGTGTGGACCAATAACAACAAAATAGAGAAAGAGTGGCCAGAGTGATAGTATAATGGTAGGACATTTACCTTGCATGTGGCCAACCCAGGTTTGATTCCTGTCATCACATATAGTTCCCTGAGTACTGCCAGGAGTAATTCCTGAGTGCAGAGCCAGGAGTAACCCCTGAACATGCCGGGTGCGACCCAAGAAGTCAAAAAACAAAATACCAAACAACCAAAATAAAGGAAAATGGAGAAAGAGTGAGCATGAGAGATAGACACACAGAAACAGAGAGAACATGAGCTCATACGAGATAAATCCTGGGCTTCACTAGAGTAAGGGACTAGAGAACACACTGTAGGTTGAGATGCAGAAAGTTTAAATCTTGATGGTCTTTTACATATTTTTATGTAAATATGTAAAAGGATATTTTTTGGTTTTTTGTCTTGAAGCTTCTCTCTTTCTGATGGGCCCATCCTTCTTTGGGTGGTACCTAAGCTTCTGCAGCTGGAGGTGACTTGATGCTTGTGCAGCTACTTCAGGGCTGATGACTTGGCAAATTCTGTATATCACATCTTGGTTTCATTATTTCTTGAAAAACTCATTAGTGTCTCATCCCCGTGTACTTGCCTGTCATAATGGGGTTTGTCATCAATTACTACTTTTGCCCTGTTGTTCTTTTGTGTGTGTGTGTGTGTGTGTGTGTGTGTGTGTGTGTTCATGAGCTCAGTGATCACTCCTGGCCATGTTTGGGGGAATGGAGGTGCCGGGCTGGAACTAGGACCAGTGGCATGCACGGTATGTGCCTTATTACTTGCACTGTCTCTTTGGAACCTGTTGACTCATTTCAACACTGCATATATAGGTCTGCTTTTATTGACAACTTCCCAAACTTTCTTTCATGAAGCATCCTTATTATTTCTTTGTTACTCTGCCCAAATAAGTAACAGATGATTTTGTTTATTAAGTAATTATGTCTAAACAAATTAAGAGACATCGATGTTCTTTTCTGGGTCTGGGGGTTGGGCCACACCCGGCGATGCTTGAGACTTACTTTGATCTCTGTGCTCAGGGACCACTCCTGGCTGTCTTGGGGACCTGATGTGGTGGCAGGGATATAACAAGGTCAGCTGCAAGCAAGGCAATCATCTTAGCCCCTGTACTATTTCTCTAGTCCAAGAAGCATTAATGTCCTATTTTAATCAATATTTGGAAATGAATAAGTGTAAAGTTGCTGCAAAATATTTTAATATATTTGGCTTTTGGTCCACACCTGGAGTCATTCCTGGTTCTGTACTTTGAGTGACCCCTGTTAGTAGTGAGGGAGACTGTATCTGGTACAAGAATCAAACTGAGGCTTGACTGCAAGCAAGGCACACCTTATCTTCCGCAGTGTTGCTCCTCTCAGCACCACCGATTTTTAAATGATCCACTTCCTTACTACTTCATGCTTCTTTTGGAATCTAACTGGACATTACCACCCTGATTTATTGCTTTACATGGATTTTTACTTAATTTTACCTTATTTATCTTCTTTAGTAAGATATCAAATCAAATGGAATAAAGCCTGAACTATCGGTATAACTCTTGAGTCTCTGTGAACTCACTTGATGGAGCAGTTTGTGATTCCCAATAGATTCCAAGCATAAACCCCCATCTGCCACTCGAGGTGTTGCAGGTGTGGCTGAAGTGCCCGGCTGCGTTGGCAGGTGGCAGACAGGAGACAGGCTTTTCTACAGCCAGGACTCTACCCTGTGGGCCCTGGATGGTTGATGGTCTGACATAGAAAAAGACTGGGTCCCCTGGGATGAACCCAGAGCCATGGCAGAGTCTGGCAAGCTACCCGGGGTGTATTCGATATGCCAAAAACAGTAACAGTAATGGACCTCATTCCCAACTAATGGCGATGGTACTGGTGCCCACTTGAGCAAATCGATGAACAATGGGAAGACAAGTGATACAAGTAAACCCCCCAAGTGAATTCACTGCCATTTGCTGGTGCTGACTAGCACACAATTTGAAAACCCTGGGGCCGGCGATAGCACAGCGGGTAGGGCATTTGCCTTGCACACGGTCAACCCAGGTTCGGTCCCGGGCATCCCATATGGTCCCCGAGCACTGCCAGGAGTAATTCCTGAGCAAAGAGCCAGGAGTAACCCCTGAGCATCGCCGGGTGTGACCCACCCCCAAAAAATGAAAACCCTGGCATTGTCCCATTCCTTTCTGTGGGTGCATATTTAATTGTTTGGAGGCTATACCTGGCAGTGCCAGGGGGTTACTCCTAGTTTAGTGGCCTGGTTCTCTCCCTGTGGTGCTTAGGGGACTATGCGGTACTGGGACGTGTATCCTGGGCTCGGAAACACAAAGTATGCACTTTTAGCCCTTCGAATCATCTCCTTGTAATTCAATTTTAGAGGAGCTTGTTTTAAAATGTTTAATTTTATATTTTTGACGAAGCTGTTTTAATTACTATTTCAATTAAGGGTTATTTTAGGCTTTTTAATGACAGTTCATTTATCCTACCCTTTCTATTTATTTTGGTTTTTGGGTCACACCTGATGGTGCTTGGCTCTGCATTCAGGGATCACTCCTGGTGAACTTGGGGAACATTATGGGTGCTGGGGATCCAACTCAGGTCAGCCCCGTGCATGGCAAACTCCCGACTACCTCTCCGGCTCCTTACAACTACTTTTAAGGGTCTGTTCTCCCCAGAAAAGTTGGGTCAGTATTACATCCTTGATAACAGAGAATCCAGCAACACCCCCCAAAGCTGGAGGAGGGGGCAGAGCGATAGCACAGTTGGTAGAGTGTTGGTCTTGTATACGGTTCATCGCTGGCATCCCTTATAGTCCCCCGATCCCTTGAGTGAAGAGCCAGAAGTAAGTCCTGAGCACTGCCCGATGTGGCCCCCAACCAAAACCAACCATCCCCAAACCCACCAGACCACCCCACCCCCAACTTCTGCTTGTCAAGTTAGTTTTCCTATCAAAATGGCAATAACACAACACAATGGAAGCCTGCTATCTCTGAAGACAGACCGTGCTTTGGGGAAAAGGTTTACAACTGTTAAAAGAGATTCAAAGTATCCTCCTGATGCTACTTATTGGCATGGGCTCCCGAAGAAGCAGCGGGAAAGACGATCAGGTTTTGCTTCTCTACATGGAACTTCCCCAAGCCCAGCCAAGTGGGGTGGGGGTGTGAGTCCAGCCCCGCTCTCTCAGGCTTCCCTGAACCCCCTAACGATGGGCATTACTAACCGTAACTCCGGCAGGCAGTGAACTCGGTTAGGACCGGCCGAAAACACTTGGATTGACTGGGAAGAGCTTCCAGGGGTAACAGGTGGGGCGAGGGGCTGCGGGCTAAGTCCCAGGCCGCTGGAACCGTGGAATTTAAGAGAGAACAGATTAGAGAAAACATCGAAGCCAGAGAACTTGGAGCCCAACCGTCTGCCCTCTGAAGGCTCGCGCCGCTCTGGAAATCGAGAGCCCGCGGGCGAGTGCACCCCACAAAGGTGTTCTCTGTGGGTTGTTCTTTGGGGGTCGGGCAGTTCCTCCAGGGTGGCAGCACCCGCGGGAGCTGCAGGGCCGCATGCGCCCCCACCCCCGGCGCAGCGGAGTGCAGAGGGTGGGCAGCGGCGGGCACAGGCGCTCCGGGCAGTGGAGCCGGGGAGGGACCACCGGCTGCAGCCGGGCCCGCGGCGGACCCTGGGGCGGGGGGACGTCGTAGGGGCGGGTCAGCAAATGTCGGGCGATTGTGTCGGGGAGGCGGCCGAGGCGGCGGCGGCGGAGGGCGGAGCCCGCGGCGACCCCGAGCGAGGAACCCGGGGACCCGAGTGGGCGAATCGGGGCTGCGCAGCGCGGCCCACGGGGCCGTGGGGCGGGGATCCCAGTCCCCGCCCTGTTGTCCCCGCCCCTCCCCCGCCTCTTCGATGCCCCCTCCCTCTCCTCCCCTCTGGTTGGAAAGTTTCTAGAATCTCTTCCCAGCGGCCTTTGCGGTTCCAACATGGCGGAGCTGACGGTGGAGGTTCGCGGCTCCAACGGGGCTTTCTACAAGGTACCGACCCTTTGGCCGCTTGGTCGGGGCTCCTGGGGCCGGGGGCACGTGTGGGAGAGGGTTGGCGGTCCCGAGGCGGGAGGTTCGGGGTCGGGGAGGCCCAGCAGGCTCAAGGCCGAGGCGGCTGGCTTCCTCGCTTCTCCCCCTCCAGCCGCGGTTTAACGGTCTCGGGGCCCGGGCTCCGTTATGTTTGGAGACAACTCGCCGGACCCCTTCGGCGTTTCCCTACGGGGGGACCCTTCCTGCCGGGCGCCGGCGCGGCCCCGGGGAGGCGGGCGGGCGGGAGCAGGGGTTCCCGCGGGCCGGCGGGGGAGCGCCCCGGGAGCAGGCCTGAGCGCCGGGCCGTGGGGGCGTCGGGGAAGGCGCTGGGGGGATTGTGTGGTCGCAGGCGCTCCCCGCCCACCGCCCGGGGCCGAGCGGCAGCGCGGGGGCCCGCGGCGCGACCCCTCCCCAGCCCCGGCGGTGGGGGTGGGGGCGCGCTTCGCGGAATCCCAGGAATTCACCTTTGTGTTGGGCTGGGGAGCTCGTCAACTTTGGTTGCCTCGAAAGGGAAGTGGGTGCCGGATTGTGGGTTGGGGTCGAAGCACGAGAACTGGGGGCGGGGAGGGTAGGGAAGAAGAAAAAAAAACAACACAAAAAAATCCCCAAAACAACCACCACCGAAAAACAAAACCAAACCTTGAAAAGGTGGCGGGGCTGATGAGATTTCGCGGCCTGGGAAATGGGGCGGCGCTTTGAGCCCCCTAATCTTTTACGGAAGAGAATCGGAAAAAGGGGTAGGGGGAGGCGCTCAGGGAGCTTTTAAAAGGAAGATTTAAAACGTGAAATGGATCCGGGAGACTGATTGGATGATGACTAGTTTCTTTGGAGCAAGTTGCCCAGTGTTGGAGGGAAGGGTCCCTCCACCCCTTCCCCACTAGTTTTTCTTTTTGTGTGCTTGGGAGGTGCATTATGATGGCGTGGGGGGTGTGTGTGCCAGGGGCCGGAAACAAGGAAGAGGCATTGGAGTCGAATCTCCCCGGGGGAGGGGACCCTGCACTTGAGCATGAAAACCTTCCACTTCGGTTTTGCCGCGATCACGTCCCCTCCTTTCTCGCCGAAGTGTGTCACGATGTTACGAGATCAATTCGGAGCGGCCCAGCTGTTGTCTGTCACTCAGCCGCGCTGAGCCAGCATCTCAAATGTTCGAGAGGGCCCGGCTATTTTTGTGAAGGGCCTTTTCCTAATACAGGAGTAGTGTGGCGCCGCAGGCAAGGATCGCGTTGGGTTTCATTCCAGCGTACCCTTTCCTGTCCCCCAGGGGGGGTTTAATTTCTCTGCTCAGAGTTGCTTCTCTTTGCAGCGTGGTCTTTTAAATAAAGTCGCGCCCTGGGCAGGAAGCCGCGTGCATTCGATGGGACTGTCACGTGAATAGGGGAGCCCTTGGAGGGGAGGGGGTGGAATCAGACCTGGGGTTGAAAAGGAATTCGACAAGCTCCCAGGTTATTTAACGTACGGTGTTTCATCCCAGGTGGCCACCATAGAAGGAAAAACATCCTGGTGGAAAAGGCCTTTGAATGCATGGCAGGTTACAGTGGAAGTGTAGGTTTAAAATTGGATGCCCAAGGACCCGGCTCTGCTGCTGCAGGCCTGGTGAGAAGCGAGTGCTGGGGACTGGCGGCATAATGCACGGGAGTGCCAAACTTGGGTTTCTTTGCTTTGGGGCACCGTGCTCGGGATGCGCCTACATTCTCACTCGTGTGTGATGAAGGTGCCCTGGTCTTCCCCACTGACATTGAAAACAGGATCATTTGTAACCGTTTCTCTGGGTCAGGTGTGTGTGATCGGGGATGCCTTGTTTGGCAAATCATCTTTCATAGGATTAAGCTCATTTGATAGCCTATGTGAAGGTTCTTTAGCTCTTGGTGTCTTGTAGCGGTTCAGTCCATGATCAGGAGCAAAAAGATGCTCTTGGTTTTGGAACTCTGGAAGTGTTGATTTGCTCACCCAACTCAAACCTGCTTCCGGGTTTTATTTCAACTTTTACCATTTTTTCGCATTTTTATCTAGCAAAACATTTAGTGCCTTCTTGCAGTGAGGGTAGGGAAGGGCCTAGCCACATTCCTCTTCTAAATTAACTGCACTTGAACCTTTGGAATTTTAGGTCCCGCTGTAATGCATTTGTATATGCATTTTGTAGAAATTATGGCCCACAGAAGGAAGCTTGAGAATGAAGTAGGAAGAATCCTGGATTTGACGTTAAGGTGGGGACTCTTGGTTTGCACTCACTTCAGCTCAAGTCTTAGCTGTGGATTTTTGGGTTAAATCTCCCTGGTTCTGTTTTACGTAAAACAGGGGACTGGAAGTAGTCTCAGTGGTCTCGGGTATACATGCCACACGTAGGAGGTCTCTACAGTACTGGGGAACCCACCCTGGGCCTTGAGCGTCGCGCCAGTACTTTCAGGGATCCTCTGACTCTGCAATATTTTTTATAATCTAAAGTGCCCACTTGGTAAAAGTTTGTCCTGCTGAACTGGGTTTTATTTACTTAGTTTCCAAATAGTAAAATAGTTTTAGGGCACAAAGCTGTAGGAGCTTTGACGATTGGGAGCAGTTTGTAACCAGCACGCTGAGGAGTGAATAGGTCCACTGTCTCCCACGGTCCCCTCATGCCTCTCAGCGTCCGAGCCCGCAGTCTCTTCTGCCCTGCCATTGTTGAGCATCCTCTTGAATGTCCTGTATGTAGAATCACAGCGGATAGTAGGCAGGGTGCAGCAAACTGATCTTTTCTTGTTTTGGAGCCATACCAGATGTTGCTCGGGTCATTCCTGGCTTTACGGCTCATGCACCATTTTTGGTTCTTGGGGAACCATATGGACTGCTGGGGATCTGGCGCCTTACAGTACCTTATCTCCAGCCCAATTTTAAGTAAAAAAACTTTTTTGGGCCACTCTTGGCAATGCTCGGGGATTACTCCTGACTCTGCACTAAGGAATTGCTCCTGGCCGTTTGTGGGGAACTGTATGGGATGCTGGGGTTGAACCCGGGTCTGCCGTGTACAAGGCACACATCCTGTCTGAGGCTATTGCTGCGGCCCCTTAAGTCGTTTCTTAACGAATAAAATGTATGATCAGTGAGAACTCTGGAAAAGCGGAAGGGGAAGAGTTGCTTTGAAATAACAGCTGCTGGGGCCTGAGCCATAGCCCAGCGGGTGGCGTTTGCCTTTCACGCGGCCTGCCTATTCGGTCCGGGTTCGATCCCGCCATCCCATATGGTCCCCGAGCACCGCCAGGAGTGATTCCTGAGTGCAGAGCCAGGAGTAACCCCTGAGCATCGCCAAGTGCGACCCAAAAAGCAAAAAAAAAAAAAAGAAAAAAAGAAAAAGAAATAACAGCTGCTGACTTTTATTACTGATGGATTTTAATACACAGGTGATTCTTATGTTCCCTTCATCTCCTTTTCCCTACACATAGGCATACTTTTGTTTTCATTTTTTCTGAGTCACACCTGGCAATACCCAGGACTTACTCCTGGCACTGCAGTCAGGAATTATTCCTGGCAATGCTTGGGGACCGTATGGGATGGTGGGTATTGAACCCGGCCACCATGTGCAAGGCAGATGCCCTACCCTCTACTATTGCTAGCATCCTGCAAAGGCATACATCCCACCGCGGGTGTTTACTGCCATAGAAAGATTCCAGCTTTGGGCTGAGTAGTTGGGTTGTTTATCGATGTTCTGATGTGTGTATCCTGGTTAACATTTCTACTGGAACTGTTTTTTTTAGAAAGTAATTGTAGTCAGTGAAAAACTGAAGGTTTGGCTTATAATTAGGATTGAAAAAAATAGACAATGATAACTTTGTAAATATTCTCGTTTAAAAAGACCTGAATGGTGATGTAGTCTGTTTCAGCTCTATAAATATGTTGCCTAAAAAAATTGGCCATGTTACTAAACATTTGATAAGGTAATACGGTTTATGTAAAAGTTTATTTTATAAGCTTTTCTCTCTTGTGTATGACCTTAATTTATACTCATGTTTCCCTCTCATCTTCCTTTGGGTTGGTTTTAGGCCATATTGTGGTGGTGGAGGTTACTTCTGGCTCAGTATTCAGAAGATCAGTAGTGCCTGGAATCAAATCTTGGCCTTCTTGGTGCAAAGAGCGCACTCAGTGTCTTTAGCTATCTCTCCAGATCTCCGATGCACTTTTTAGGTGCCCTTAAGGGGGAAGTGATGTTGGGGCCAGAGCAGTGGTACAGTGGGTAGGGCAATTTGCCTTGCGAAGCCAGCCCAGGCTTAATCCCATGGTCCCCTAAGCTCTGCCTGGAATAATTCCTGAGAGCCAGGTAATTCAGAGAGCCAGGTATGGCTGAGTATGAGTATGGCTGGGTGTGACCCAAAAAAAAAAAAAAAAAAAAAAAAAAAAAAAAAAGCTTTTACATTTTGATTGTGGAACAGTCAAAAAATTCCCGGAAATTTTTTAACCTTTCCCCGATCAAGCAGAAGAAAAACCCTATGCCCATCTGAAATCATTTAATTATTTAAAGACTGACCCACCCCTCAGAGCTCCACCCAAGAGAAAAGCAGATCTCAAGCCCTGCTCATCAGAGTCCTACCCTACAGCGAAGCCCTATTTCAAACCCAGGTATGCTTGAACCAGAGACTCAGATACACGGCGCAGAACTGCTACAGGCTCTCCCTATGCTTGACTGATCAAGAGACATCCGGGAGGGAAGGCAGGTTCTAGCCGTGGCCCGCCATCCCAGTAGAGCCTCTCAAGAAGCCAGAGGAAACCCTGCAGCATGAGGGCAGCCGTTTTCAACATTTGGACTCCACAGCTCGTCAGAGCTCCACCCAAGAGAAAAGCCAATCTCCCTGGTTCATGTAAATACCCAAACTGAGAGCCTACTACCATCCACACCCACACAGCAGAGCCTGGCAAGCTACCCGTGTTGTATTTGATATGCCAAAAACCAGTAACAATTATAGACCTCATTCCCATGACCTGAAGGAATGGTTTGAGGCTCTTCCTGTTCCTGGAGCGAGCAGATGCCCTTGGGCTACACTAGCATGTGACAGGACATAAGGAGATGTTACTGGTGCCTGCTTGAGCAAGTCAATGAACAATGGGAAGACAAGAGAAGTGATACAAGTGAATATGATGCTAAGCTTTGTAATAGAATTGATGCATGCGTAGATGTCGGCATATATTATTTTCAATAGAAGTTGGAAAGTAAGTCAATTTCTAGGTCATACAGAGCATCATTTCTCAACTGGGGACTCTAGATTACTCCATGGGAGCAACAGGTGAAAATCACATAGTGGGGGGGCCAGAGGAAAGATGCAAGATTAGAGGGGGCCACAGTGATCAGTACAAGATTGAGACTCTGATATTGAGGGAAGTTTACATGGCACTCCAAGGACATGTATAGTCTTTAAAATCACAGTGACATTTCAGGCTTTTTGTTTTTTAATTTCAGGCTTTCTTTTAAAGAGAATCAGTTGTTATCTAACTATGGGGCAAATTTCAAAGTACTTAGTTTTTTTTGCTTAAAGGGAATTTGAGAGCAGTTCAATTATGCGGTATGTTTATTATCACACATGATCGGTCAATTTGCAGTAAAGGAATTGTGTTCTGAGCATGTGCTAGCTCTCCAGAGTTAGGGTAGAATATTGTAGACTTGTTTCTGGCACACACCTTGCGCTGCTGCGGTTGAGCTCATGATGGAGCATTTAAGATTACGTTCAGCAAGTTCCAGAATTTCGTTTATTTGTGGAAATCAGAAGTTGAGAAGAGTGACCTTAGGAGTGACCTTAGTATGTTAAACTCAGTGTTAAAAAGTTTCAGATATTAAAGATAATTCTACATATTTTAAAGACGTTTTTCTTAATAACAATATGGAAGAGCTAGGACTTAACTGAAAAGGCCATGTAAGTTTCAAAATGCTCAGTTTAAGTACTTTAATATCAAATTTAAAAATCCGGTTATCTAAAGATAATTGCCAGAGCCTGGCTTTCTATACGTAAAGAAAACACTTTGTGCTGTGCTGACTTTCATGCCCCTGGATGTTTGCCTCCTGTCAGGTAATAGCGTCTCTTATGTAGAGACACCCTTGAAACGCACGCGCATGCACTTTCTGATTTTTCTTACAAGAACCCAGGAGGTGCTTTATTTCCATCTTCTCTATTAGGAAACTGATGATAATGATTAAATAATGTGTCCAAGATGACATTGAAGCTTAATTAGATTTAATTTTAGGGCTTCATGCTTAGTCAACTCAGCATGAGAGGTTCTTGTAAAAAGTCTTGGAGTCCTGAGGTTTTGTTGTCAGTCGATACATTTTACTGGAAACTTAAGGAATGAGTTTTGTACCACCACTTTTTGTTGCAAACCATGCCCCAGGGAACTGAGCCTCCTGCCTCCTGTGTGAGGCGCACTCGACTGGCCCGTGGCATCCGGAGCCCCCACTCTTCATTCGGGATGGGAAGCCCTCCAGGCCTCAGGTCTTGGTGTCTGTGTTCCTTTCCCATTCTTAGTTTCAGTGGTCTCTTTCTGTTTCTCTCTATCCCCCAACCCTGCACTTGTATGTTTTAGTTGTGCTGGGGTGGTCCTTACGTCAGGTTGTGCTTGTCGACACTTGCACATTATAATTGTGCACGTTCACATTGTGGTGGTGCAGCACGCACTGAAAGGTCTCCATGATGCTCACACATTGCTCACCGTAGTTTTCACATTGCTGACCACACCCAGTGGTGCTCAGGGGATACTACAGCTGGTGCTGGAGGGTCGCTCCTGGAGACACTTGGGACCATGCAGTTACATGGAATGAGGTTTTTGCCTGCTTTTGCTGCTGCTTGTGGGGGTGGGGGAGATTGTTCCTGGTGGTTGTTAGGACCACCTGCCGGTCGTTGGTGCTGGGCAGTGCACCGGGTCTGCCGCATGAAAAGCAGGTGCTCTCCATCTTAGCCTTCTCGCTGTGCCCTGCCACTTAGTAGTTCTGAGTATCAAAAGATTTTATAAACAGAAGGTTTTGGCAGATTCCTTTGTGGGTTTTGGGTCACACACAGTGCTCAGGAGTTACTCCTGGCTCTGCACTCAGGAATTACTCCTGGTGGTGCTCTATTGACCATATGGGATGCCAGGGATTGAACTCAATTCCTACCACATGCAAGACTCCCTGAACTAACTCTCTGGCCCAGATGGGTATATTTTCAAAGACCAGATCTTAATAAGAACCAACTGGAATAAAACAAGATTAAGCAATGCAAATTAAGTTGTTAATCAAAACATGTATTTTTACACATATTGTCTTATTACACTTCTACAGCTTGTCTGTCTCTGTCTCTGTCTGTCTGTCTGTCTGTCTATCCATCTATCCATCCATTTGATGTTTTGCTTTTTGGGTCACACCCAGTGATGCTCAGGGCTTACTCCCGGCTCTGCACTCGGGAATGACTCTTGACAGTGCTGGGGGACCATCTGGGATGCTGGGGATAGAACCCAGGTCAGATGCGTGCAAGGTAAACGCCCTACCCACTGGACTATGGCTTATTTGTCCTTTCATTAAAGATGCTGAAATTCACGGCAAGTTTAAAATAGTAAATTTTCTTGAATGCTCTGTGCTGAATCACTGACCCAGGGAGGCAAGCGCAGTGCTTGTCCCACTCACGCAGCTGCAGCAATTGTTGCTTAGCTTTTGTGAGAATGAAAAGGATTTTCCACCACCACTAATAAACTGAGAAAGTTTATGGTTTACTGTTGGCAAAGAAACATGCTTTCCCCATCAGGATTTCTTCAGGATCAGGAATCTCATCCTACAGGTTCCTGACTCTCTACTTTCCTTGTTTTTGATTAATCATATCAAAGTTTCTTTCTGTTAACTTTTTGTTTTTACAGTATTCCAGTTATTTCCTTGTTTTAAATTTTCTGGTGACGATATACATCTTTTGCGCACCAGTTTTTTGTATCTAAATGTTGAACTAGCAGGTGAATTGAAGATTCTTGGTTTCTGGATACTCTTAGTCATATGATGTCTAGTTTTGGTACAACCTTACACACAAACTAGGGTCTTAAAACTGGAGTTTAAGGTGTTATGTTGATACTCTTTAAGTTGAGCACCCTCTTTGTACATAGAGTCATAGGGATCTTTACTTTTTTGGGAACAAGAAAGTCTTAAGAGTTGTGGTGGACATTTGGAACCACTAAGTCATTATATTCAAGAGCTGTTGGGTATCGCAAACTGGCGCAGACTTAGCCCAAGAGCTCTTGATGCTACTTAAAAGTGATGCTCTTATGAAATCTATGAAATCCTGACAGTCCTCATTGTCATTTCTTTTTTTTCTTCTATTTCTTGGGGAGTGTGGTCACACCCAGCTTTACTCTAGGGATCACCTGCAGTTCAGGTAAACTGGAGTTGGTCACTTGCAAGGCGAGGGCCTTACCCTGTACTATCTTAGCAACCCTAGGTTCTATAGTACCTTATGGTTTTTATTGTAGTGTTTTATTTTACTAAATCACTTGATCACTTGAATCCCATTATTCATTGATTTTCTCGAGCGGGCGCCAATAACATTTCCATTGGACCCTATCACGTGCCAATGTAGCCCAATGGCATCTGGTTGATTCAGGAATATGAAGAGCCTCAAACTGTTCCTTCAGGGTCTTGACAAGGAAATCTGACCATCTTGTGGGTGGGCGGCAACGTGATTTTTTTTCCTTTTTTGCCTTTTTGGGTCACACCTGGCAATGCTCAGGGGGCTACTCCTGGCTCTGCACTCAGGAATTACTCCTGGCGGTGCTCGGGGGATCATATGGGATGCCGGGATTGAACCCAGGCTGTCAGAGGCCGGATGCATGCAAGGCAAACGCCCTACCCACTGAGCTATCGCTCCAGCCCCCATGTGATCTTTTGACATCCCGTGGGATCCAGTTGGTAACAGCTGTAGTCCAGCGGTTATCTCCAAATCGAATTACATGTCCAGCCCATATGATTTTCGATGCCTTGGCAAATGAGACAGCGTCCCTGATTCTGGAATAGCGATGGAGGTCGGAACTCCGATTCCTTCTCACTTGAGTGAGGCATGATATTCTAAGCATAGCTCTTTTGATTCCTCTCTGGGAGACCCGAATAGCATTCTCATCCTGCTTTCGTAGGCGCAGGTCTCTGAGGCGTATGTTAATGCAGGGATAACGGTGGAGTCAAAGAGATGTGCCCGGAGCCAGAGGTTCTTTGTCCTTTTAGCTATTTCTTTGATGCCTTTGAAGGCATTCCATGCCGCTCTCTTCCTCCTGCGCAGCTCAGGTTTTAGGTCTTGACCTAGGTACATATAGCTGCTGCATTCAGATGCCCTGATGGATCTATCACATCTTCCAGAAAGGCAATGGAGAAGATTATTCAGGACGTCTATTCAAATCTCTTTTATAGCCACGTCCACCTGCCCACATACCAAATTCCACAGGATGGATATGTCATTCCCAACGTTCTCCCTTCTGAAATCCGACATGCCATTTCGTCGGTAAAGAAGGGAACAGCACTCAGGCCCAGACAAAGTCAGACCCAAACACCTGAAGAATCTGCCGTCGGTACTCATCAATACACTAGCTCGGCTCTTCACAAGCTACCTGTCTGAATGCAAGGTGCCCTCCCAATGGAAAACCAGCAGAACAGTTCTACTGTTCAAGAAGGGAGACATTCACGACATCGGCAACTATCACCCCATCTGCCTGTTGTCCATCATCTACAAGCTGTTTACACGAGTCATCCTGGACAGGATTGGCAGAACACTAGATGAAGGACAACCATGCGAGCAAGCAGGCTTCCGGAAAGGATTCAGCACAATCGACCATTTCCACACAGTAACCAAGCTCATTGAGGTTTGTAGGGAGTACAAGATGCCACTCTGTCTCACATTCATTGATTTAAAGAAAGCCTTTGATTCTGTGGAGACTGAAGCAGTCATCGAAACCCTAGCCAAACAGGGTGTTCAAACCCAATACATCAAGATCCTTCGTGAGCTGTATTATGGATTCACCACCAGGATCTCACCATTCTACAAGGAAGTGATCATTGATGTGAAAAAGAGGGGTTCGACAGGGTGATACCATTTCACCAAAACTCTTCAGCGCCACCCTCAAGAACATCATGCGACAATTAGAATGGGAAGGATTGGGAGTAAAGATAGAGCGGTAGGCAACTACACCACCTCCCGCTTCGCTGATGACATCGTTCTAATAACACCAAACATTAGCCAAGCGGCACAAATGCTGGCTGACTTCAACCGAGAATGTGGAAAGATAGGTCTACAGCTGAATCTAAAGAAAAGTATGTTTATGAAAAATGAACTGGTTCCAGAGGCCCCATTCACTCTCAGTGGAACAGACATCTCTGAATACTAAATCACACCCTTTGAAATATAGGCAGTTGTGCTAACATCTAGTATTGTAGCATGTATGCCAGCATGTAGTAAGTAATCTGTTTGAAAGGGTTGTTTTTTTTTTTTTTTTTTGGAGGGATGGGGGATGGAGGGGGACTTACTGGGCGAATCAGGTATTTGGTCCCATCAGCCAAAGCTCCTTCGCTTCTAGCGTCCTGATGCCTTGGGATGCTTTAGCCTGCAGAGGAGTTAGTTTCCAGTTTGGAATATAGCACCTAGAGCCTCCTGAGATTGTTCTCAAGTCTCTGCTGGTTGGGGAGCTCAAAGACCTGCACATACTTTGCTGTAGGCCCTCTTGGTGCTCTGTCACCAAATAGTCTCCCGAGCACCAGCGTATGACCCCAAAACGAAAACCAAGTGTTTCTGAGGTGCTTTGGGAAGACTGTGGGGTCCCCAAGAGGGGCGGCATTATGACTTGGACAAATAAAGCTAGTTAGGAATTTTGTTCTGCTCTGGTGCGTGTTTTGTTCTCTGTACTGTGCAGTACCTAGTAGATCTCAGGCCACTTTGAGCTGTGACACCACTATACCTGTCTTTAGGAGTCCTCCCCCTCGGGTCCTCCCCACCCCCGTTTCTTGCTAAGGGAATTTGGTAACTGTGTTGACAGAAACAAAATGATTTGTTTTCTTTAAGGAGAAAGCTCTAGGAAGATTTACCTGGGTATTTTTTGGAAGTGGGTAACTGTACTTTTTTGTAAGCTTGGAGACTTGGGAATGCTTTAGTTTATGAAGCTTCACCTCTTTCAGTTTGCAACTGTGAAAAACTTAAGTTGTGAAAGAATCGAGCTGGAACCCCTAAAAGTCTTTTTCAGCTTAATGGAGTGGATTGTTTAAATCATAAAGACAGAAATGCACCTTCTTTTCTCTTAGGGTGGGCTCCCCTGGTGATGCCCAGTGGTGATGCTCTGGCTCTGCACTCAGGGATTCTGGGGGGCAAGTGTGTAGCTGCCATGCTCTCTCTCCAGCCCCCAAGTGCACTTTTCTTTATTGTGGGCTGGGCACTTCTCACTGAACCCAGGCTCGTTCTGAACTTCTCCAAGGTTTGTGCATAGCTACTCGAGTCAGATCAGAGTCGGTACTGCCTGCCCCTGGGTGCCGGACAGATTCTGGAAATGGTAGTTTAGGGTACAAATTGGAGCACTTTCTGCTCAGTTACGGTAGATTTGGGGGGGGGCTGAGTATCTTTCCCCTAAAAAGGGCAGTAGACCAAATAACTTTGTGATCTCTTCTTGAGATTATTGAAGTTGAAGAGAAGTGTACGGAGAGAAATTTATCGCACAAAATAAATGTTTTTTTTTAAGAATTTGCATTTTTAAACAATTCTATTAAGGATATTGTTAGATGCCTTGGGTTTTCTTTTAAACTTGTTAAACAGATCATAACACACGTAGGATGCTAAAGCACAAGGCAATAGTGCATCCTCACTGTTGAGATGTTGATTTGAGGTATAAAAGTAAGTTGTTAGAGCAGGAAGCCTGTCAACAGTTAAGAGCTTGCCACAAGTGGTGTGGGGGTATTTAGGATAGAGAAGGGACCACAATGACAATGATGGTGGAAGTGACCATTCTGGATAAGACCTGAGTGCTAAAAGTAGGTGAAAGGATGGACATGTACTTTAGTACCTGTAGTGCAGACCATAATACCAAAAGGAGAGAGAGAAAAGTCTGCTAGAGGTGTGCTGGGGTGGGTGGGGACAGTGGTGGTGGAAGCGTAAGGTGGTGTATCTCACTGGGAGTCAGGAAGACATTGGTTTAAAAAAAATCTAGGGACTGGGGCGAGTGATAATACAGTGGGTAGGGCATTTGCCTTGCTTGTGGCTGACCCGGTTCGATTCCCCAGCATCCCATATGGGCCCTGAGCATTTTGAGGTGTGACCCAAAACGCAAAAAAAAAAAAAAAAAAAGGTCTAGGGACTAGTTCTTCCATATATAGATCTGGAAAGTTAGTGGAAGATCTGTACTGTTTTATTCATTGTGTTAGAGTATGCTTATAAAGCATACTTCAAAGGCATCGAAGAAATAGCTAAAAAGGACAAAGAACCTCCGGCTCTGGGCACATCTCTTTGACTCTACCGTTCTCCCTGCATTAACATACGCCTCAGACACCTGGGCCCTACGAAAGCAGGATGAGAATGCTATTCGGGTCTCCCAGAGAGGCATCGAAAGAGCTATGCTTGGAATATCACGTCTCACTCAAGTGAGAGAAGGAATCGGAGTTCTGACCTCCGTCGCTATTCCAGAATCAGGGGCGCTGTCTCGGTTTGCCAAGGCATCAAAAAATCAGATGGGCTGGACATGTAATGCGATTTGGAGACAACCACTGGACTAGAGCCGTTACCGACTGGATCCCACGGGATGTCAAAAGATCACGTGGCCGCCCACCTACAAGATGGTCAGACTTCCTTGTTAAGACCCTGAAGGAACGGTTTGAGGCTCTTCATATTCCTGAATCAACCAGATGCCATTGGGCTACATTGGCACGTGATAGGGTCCAATGGAAATGTTACTGGCGCCGGCTCGAGCAAATCGATGAGTAACGGGATTCAAGTGATCAAGTGATCAAGTGATGCTTATAAGGGGCACTAAGGAATAAATATTGTTCTGTGGCACTTGTATCAGACTAAAAGTTCTTTTTGATTGTATATAAATAATTAAATACGCTACCGTGCCGTATTTGATATGCCAAATCCAGTAATAATTATAGACACCTCATTCCCATGACCTAATATAATGAATGGTTTGAGGCTCTTTATGTTCCTGGAGCAAGCAGATGCCCTTGGGCTCTACTAGCATAAGATAGGACATATGGAGATTTTACTGGTGCCTGCTTGAGCAAATCGATAATGAATGGGAAGACAGTGATACAGTGATAAATAAATAAATAAATAAATAAATATATACACATAAAAAGGGAAAATGTGAGCCAATAAGTTGGTTGAAACATCTTGATGTTTGAGGCTGGAGCAATAGTACAGCGGGTAGGGCATTTGCCTTTCATGCGGCCAACCTGGGTTCGATCCTCGGCATCCCATGTGGTTCCCAGAGCACGTTCAGGAGTAATTCCTGAGTACAGAGCCAGGAGTAACCCCTTAGCATCACTGGGTGTGACTCAAAAAGTGAAAGCAAAAAAAATACCTTAGTGTTTAAATTGTTCCTGTTCACGCCATAGGCATGAACAATGCTCCAGCCTAGAGCATTTATGATGGGGCTCAGTTTAAAGAGCTCTCCTAGCACCTCCAGGATTTTCTTCAAAGAATTTTCAACTATTCTCCAGATTTGATGATGTTGCTTCCTTGATTTTTATCAGAAGGTGTCAACAAAACCCTCTGATAAGAAACCTCAGTCGAGTCCTTCATTGATTAGTTGAGGGGAAATGTCAGGGTTAAGTAAGATGCAGCAGAACATTGTAAGCAAGCCATGTTTGAGCAAGCTGTGCAACTCTTGCTTGTAAATACTATTCTAAGATACTTAGTTGTAAAAAGCTTCTGATTTCAGGGATGTTAAATCTTTGTAATTGGTGGGCTGGTAAAATTGGTTGAGATCAATATGAATCAGTAACTTAACTAATTTGAGGGTGACACACTGTGCCATTTTAGCAGGTCCTGTAAAGAAAAGCTTGAGGTGAACTTTATAGATTATGCTGATTACTTTATTTCTCCTATGTTTTATTTTCCTGTTTATTTTTTTTTACCAGCACTAAACTTTAATTGATATAATTGGCGAAAATGAAGTTCACCCTTTCTGAGGAAAGCAGTACCTAATAAGTTAGAGTCCAGTAGCTTTGATTTATGTAGTTTTTATTTAGTCATTTTGCTTTTAACAATACAGTATTTCATCAGCAATTGTAGTTTTTGGGGACAGTACCTGGAAGTACTGTGGGGACCATATCATACCAGGGACTGAACCCATGCCGCTAGCATCTAAGAGCATCTGGCATCTCTTAGGAAAAAGCATACAGAGTTACTTTAGGCTCCTAACCCTAACTTTAAAATTTTCATGAAAAGTGAGCCAGAGAAATTTTTGAAAGGGAAAAACTTCAGGTACTATAAAGCCAGCTAGAGCGCCTCGTGTGTGAGAATTCTTGATGGAGCTCTGCAGGCTGGATCATGAGCAGGAGCTGCGCTTGGTGAAGACAGTACATGTGAAGGAGCAGCTTTGCTCCTGGTAGGGTTTTCACTTTTACTACTAGTCATTGAAACTGAATATTCGTGGTAGAATACTGTACCTTTTGCTGGCCTTTCACTCAAACTGTTCATAGTGCATTTTTTCTTTTTTGGGTCACACCCAGCGATGCTCAGGAATTACTCCTGGCTGTGCTTGAGAACCACATGGGATGCCGGGATTTGAGCCCTGGTCTGCCGCATGCAAGGCAAACGCCCTACCCGCTGTGCTATCACTCCGGCCCCTCAGAGTGCATTCTTAATAAGAATTTTGGTTATTAACAGAAATCTAGGGTATTTAGATGGACTTGCTTTTGTTTGTTGTTCAGAGCCAGTGGGTAATTTGGGCGACTGCTGGCTCAGTGCTCTGCGTGAGGGAGCCCTGTGGTCCCGAGGTTCTAATCCATACAGCGTCCTATTGTGCACTGCAGCCTGTTTCACTCTCTGACCTTGGACTTCAATGCTAAAGTTTTGGGAACTGAGGGGTGTCTGGTAGTTTGCTTATTGCTTTTTTAAAACTTTTAAAAAATTTAGTGTGGTAGTAAGGAGGTCATTAGTGGATTTTGACTAGTTTCTCAGGAGTTTTCCTAGATCTCTGTGTGGTGCTGGTTTATTCTTGCTAAGAAGTGGGAAAAAAAACTTACTGCTGCCGTATTAAAGGGGTCTTTCGGGGTCAGGAAAATAAACATTTTTGTTACTAATTTTGGCATATCGAACACGCATCGAACAGCTTGCCAGGCTCTGCCGTGCTGGCGCTATACTCATTACCTTGTGCGGCTCTCAGAGAGGTGGGTAGAATATGCATGGTGATTTGCCGGGTGTATCTGTGTCTGTGGCTCAAGCATTCCTGTGCTTGAAATACTCTCATCTGCAGGGTGGGTCCTTGTAGGCTGGGTTTCTGACAAGTCGGGCTGGAGACTGGCTTAATCTCTTGTTGAGATGTTACGAGCTACGGAGTGTGGATTGTGAAGATCACTGCCAGCAAGGTGTGGGGGTTTCTCTGGGTTCTTCTGAGTCTCTATTGGGATGGTGGACTCGGGTCAGAGGTCGACCGCTGGACTAGAGCGCTGGAGATGACCGCTGGACTAGAACCATTACCGACTGGATCCCACGGGATGTCAAAAGATCATGTGGCCGCCCACCTACAAGATGGTCAGACTTCCTTGTCATGACCCTGAATGAGGCTCTTCATATTCCTGAATCAACCAGATGCCACTGGGCTACATTGGCACGTGATAGGGTCCAATGGAAATAGTACTGGCGCCCGCTTGAGCAAATCGATGAATAACGGAATTCAAGTGATCAAGTGAAGAAGTGGGAATGTTTTTACAAGTGGACAATGCATTTCTAAGTCGCAGCCCAACCATTTCCCTGGTCATGAAAATTTTTAAGTTTTATTAGTCACTCTAACTAATCACTTGGTTTGGAGGCCGCACCTGCTGAGGGCTTCTGGGCTCATTGTTTGACAGTGCTTTGTCACTCATGATTGAAGCAGGGCTCCCATTTAAAAAGCTCGCATTCCTCTCCTTCAAATTACCTTCTCTTACATATTTTGTGTGAGGTTGCCCCTATTTGTGATCTAACTTTGTTGTTTTGTTTTAGATCTTTCCATTAGTAAACTTTAAGAAAGAATCCTGTTCTAATTAGTATTAGTACCCGGCATAGTTATTTGATATTAGAAACTGAAGTAGGGGTGAGAGAGAGAGTAGGGGTTGGGACTGACCAGTGTGAGTCCTGAGCACAGCCAGGGTAAGCCCTGAGCATCGCTGGCATGGCTCCAGACCCAAAACAAAGCCTGGGACACAGCAAAAGCGCTGTGATCTGATTGGGAGGGACCTAATAACAAGAGCCCCAGACAAAAGAGGAGATTTCAGGTTATTTATAATGTCTCATAAGCTTAAAAGTTTGGTGTTCCAGTTGCAGTTGTGTGTGGTTTTAACTTCCTTTCCCTAAAGTGTGGAAGGTTTCTTTGGTTTTGGGCCATTCTTAGGACTTCTTACTCCTGCTCAGGGATCACTCCTGGCAGTGCCAGGGGACCACGTGGGATTCCCAGGGTCTGTCCTTGATTTCCTACCCACAGAGTTTCTTTTATATTGCTTGTAACAAAATGGCTAATGGAATTATCAAAATAGTTCAATGAAAGAAAATTAGTGAAATTGTATCTCAAATGGTGTTGTCCAAGTCATTGAGCATTTGCTGAGCTGCTGAGCTTTCTGAGTTACTGTTTCCCTTGCCGAGTTTAGTGGGCTCTATGCTGCTTGCCCGTCTAATTTGCTTTGCTCGATTGGGCTGCCAGTACTGTGGATTCGGAGGTGTTGGGCAGCACGTATGCGGCCCCTGTCCTTCAGTTGCTGTGGGACTGGTATGATTTCTTGGTTTGGCATCTCTTAAAATTAGTTGTGAAGCTGGACCATTTCTATTGGCAGAGGCTGTGGGGTGTGGGCGTGCCTGTGAGGGTTATGAATATTTTCTACAAGGGAATCAGTGGAGCAAAAGTAAAAAAAAAAATTGGCAATCACTGTAACTTTGAACGTATGTTCAGATTGTTGCTTTTTCTTTGTATTGCCCATCCTGGCTTGATTTTATGAACTTAGGTGAGAAATGCATGTTCTGAAATTGACCCTATTTTGTCTTGTTTCACCTTTTTATTGATATCTGTCCTATATTAGTCTTTTGGTGCTATAGGTTTATTACTTTTTGCCTCGGGTATTTTTGTTTTGGGGCAAGCCTGGCTTTCTTCATCAGGGTGTTCATGGTTCTGGGATTGAACCTGGGCCTTGGGGGGTGCTGTGTCCCAGCTGCGTAAGCAAGCACGTTGGTTGGTTTGGCTCTTGGTTACGCCAACCTAACTTCCAGTTTTTTGTTCATGCTTCCTTCTGGTGTCTTTATTCATTTGAGAAAGTTTGGACTTTTGTTTTTGTTGAAGACTTCCACGTTCAGTTTCCCCAATAATATTCAAAGTTCTGAATGTCATTCAAAGTTCTGAATGTCATTGTACAGATTCTGTTCCTCCATTTATGATTTCCTGAATTGTTTATACCTACTTTGGATTCTGTTTTGGTATACAATGCTGTCTCACTTTTTTTGTTTTTGAGTTGTACTGGATACACTTAGAGGACCAGAGACCAAACCTGGGTCTCCTGAATGGGAATCATGAGCTGTCTTCAGCGTGATCGTTGGAGCTTCAGTGTGGGGAGTTGTGGGGTTACACTCTGCTGAGCACAGGCTCTCTACTGGTGGTCCTGGGGGGCTCTGTGTGATATGGGGAAACAGTGTCAGCTGCATGCAATGAAAGCACCGTAACTTCTGTACTAGCTATCCTCTGTCCCTGATTGTTGTGACTTTAGGGTATCTGTTCTCCAGTCCTTCTAAAAGGACCTACTGAACTCGTTTTTTGGGGGGTTTGTGTCGAGTTGGTCACACCCACGGTTCTCAGGACTTATTCTGGTTTTGTGCTCAGAAATCACTCCTAGGAGCTCAGGACCAAATGTGATACCTTGTGTCGGCTGCGTGCATGCCAAGTGCCCTACTTGAACTATCACTGTGGCCTTAAAAATAAGTTTAAATATTTAATAAGGAATGTAAAAAGGAAGACAAAATCTCTGATAAAAATGCAAGGAGAACCGTTATGGATAAAAACCATTCTCCATTATGGATAAAAACCATTCTCCATTTCCCAGAATTGAATTTATATCAAATGTGAGCATTGTTGGTGACCCTGTTTGGCCAAGACTAAACCTTACCCTTTCTGTTCTTGAACACATGGTGCTTACCATCATCCTGGTAAACTAAAGAGTATTTAAAGTGTTTTAAATGCATTTTTTTCTGTCCTTCAGGTAGACACATGTACAGTTGTCTGGCCATTACTTGTATCTGACCCTTAAATTCTAGGTTTTGGGGATTAGAATAGATTTAGTAAAAGTAATTGTCTACTGTGCTTTAGCACGCAGTTCAGTTATGCTCTAAGGTGGTCGGAGACAGAGCTCGTGGTCTGCCCCGCTGCGCCCTCAAGTCCTGAGCAACACGATTTGTAAATTCTAAGTCTAAGTGTAGCACTGTTCGCCAGAGCATTTTGGCCTGTGAGAGCCAATGTCTCCTGGGAGTAACCCTGGGTCCTGGAGCTCTGCCAGGTGTGGTGTTAAAAAGTTTCGCCGAAATAAACCTCAGGGTCAAAATCCTTAATTTGATTTCGTGTCTGAAGCATTTTAGTTTAAAGACTAGGTATCCCTGGACAGTCAGGGATTAAGATTCTTGCCTTTTTTGAATCTACAACCCCACATGTTCCCCTAAAAAAGCACTACCAGGGGCCACTCCTGAGCAGAGTCAGGAAATAGCTCCAGAGCACAGCTGGGTTCCAAAAACATTTATAATTAAAAAATAGCGTAGGTGTCAAAAGCTATTTGTTCTTAATTTGCTAACAAAGTGTAAAGTTGGGATGGGGGTGGGAGAGGTGTACGTCTGAAGTGGGACCTCCTAAGTGATGCTCAGGGCCTCAGCAACTGGCTGAGGTATACGGGGATGCACACTGCTCAGATTTGGGGTGCCTTGCTCGGAGGTGCTGGGGGTCCCTCCAGGGGCTACTGAACTTAGCCATGCTGGGTGAGGTGGGCACCAAGACGTGACCTTTAAAGTCTTGTGCTATAGCCTTTAGGCACTGATTTTTTAGCTAAGAAAAAGGGAATAATAATAGACACTAGGATTTCTTTCTAGATTTGAACTCTAAACTTATAAGCTTTTTACGTTTTAGCGAAACAAAATTATTTTGCTAAACTTCCAAGTTGTTTGAAAGTTTAGGAAATGTTAAATTTGAATCAAATAAGACAATGGCAAGATAGATTGTACTCTAATATTTATTAATTTGGGAATTCTTGGTTTCTGAACTACTCAACTATGAAAGTACAGACAAATATGATGGCTGAAAGTGGATGTGTGGATGAACTACCGAAATAAAGAAACTGGCCAAGAAGTCATTTTTATAGCCAGGTATAATGAAAGCTTGAAATGGAATGGCATCTCAATGTTCAGCTTTGAGAGAAGAAAGAGAAATGAAATACCTCCAGATTTTTTTTTTTTTTTTTTTTTTTTGGCTTTTTGAGTCATACCCATGCAATGCTCAATAGTTACTCCTGCCTGTGCTTGGAAGACCATATGGAATGCCAGGGATTAGGAAAACGCCTTACCCACTGTTCTTGCTCTGGCCCCTGTCCTCGGATTTTCAAAGCAGAGGAAGGTATATTTGATGAGCACAAATAAACTATAAAATTAATAGTAATCTATATTCTTTTATTGCAGATCCTACATACTAAAATAAAATAAAATAATAGCTTTATTTTCATGCCTATTAAAAAATTTTTCTGCAAGACGTTAGGGGAAAATTTGGGTTTGGTAATGTTGATTTTTTTTTTTTACTGCCTTTTTTAACTTCCATTTTTAATTTGCTTAGAATAGTGTCTAAACAAGCACCTTAGTTGATCTTTATTAGTTACTTTATCTGCTCCATACATTTTTCCAAGTTTTACTAGAGTATTTTTATGTTTGTGGGTTTATGCCTTAAATTTTTTCTTTGCTTATGCAGGGGTTACACCTGTAGTGTGCTTAGCGGTTGTTCCTGGCAGTGCTTTGGGGGGACCACATGGTATTCGGGTTTGAATGTGCGCCTGCAGCACATTCTTCCAGGTTATTTTAGTGAACATTTGGGGGCAGCGATTTAAATCACATGTACTCATTTCTGTGTTATTTTAACTAGGTCTGGAAAGTATATTAAGAAAATATATTTAATTCATTTTGGTGCACATTATGGAATCTGTTGTGATAATTTGTTGGGTTTTTATTGCTTTATTTTTTTGGACCACTTTTGCCTGTGCTTGAGGACTTTGGGGATGACCATGTAGTGCCAGCTTTTGAATCCTGGACTGCCACAAATAAGCCATATATTCTACTGCTTAGAGCTATTCCTGGTTGCAATGAGTGTGTGTTTGCTTGCAATTGCATATTATTAAATATCAGGACAACACACTGTTGGTTTTTCTATGTTCCAAATATGTTTTGATGGACTAGTTATCTAGTATTTCAAAGTATGTAAAAACAATTGACTAAGGTGGGGAACTTTGTAGTTCTGATTGACAGTGACTTTGTAGTTCTGATTGACAGTTCTGATTGACAATGACTATTATAAAGTCACTTAATATTAATTACTTGTACCAAGTTTAGCTTGCCCATGGCTGTCTCATGATGGAACATTTGAACACCAGTTACTATAAATCTAGGTTAGTTTCTTTCTTGAACATCTCAGGTAATGTCTAGCTGTATTAAAAGACTATTTTCAAAATTAAAGGTTAGGAATCGGTCAGTGGTTGTTTCTGAGCCACACCCAGCAGTGTTCAGGCTTTTCCCCAGTTCTGCTCATTGATCACTCCTGACAGGGGATTGAACCTGGGCCTGTGACAATTTGTTGAACTGTCTGTCCTTGACCATTTTATTGAGTCTATTTCCAAAAGGGTTTTGGAGTAAATTGCTCATTAGCCTTTTTTTAGAGACTGGGGGAGGGTAGGGAGCATTAAGTATACTTAAGTAGGAACAGTACTGGAGTGCTACTTAGGGCAGTTGTGGGTTACTCTTGGAGATAGTAAGTCTGGATGCACAGTCACACGGTTCAGTGTTATCAGTGGTGATGTGTGCTTTGGGGCTAGTGGCACTGGGGGCCACTAAGACCACCCACCCTTGCCCTCGGAACCACGCCAAGCATCAGTCTTGGGCCTCTGCGCCAAGCCTTTCCAGCCTATTTGAGCCATCTCCCTTCGTATAGTCTTTGGCCACCACATCTGGTGATGGTGTTGGCGTGGGGAGGGTTAGTGCTTGCTATGGTGCTTAAAGGACTGACTGCTGTGGGAGGTTGGATCAGGGCAAGAAGCTGGATAAGAAACAGTTGATGGTAAGATTGGTTTCAAAATGCTGCATTGTTTTACAAACTGGACTATATAATCGTATTGAAATCACACCAGTGGTGCTCAGTGCGTTCTCCTGTCACTGTGCTCAGGGACCACTCCAGGTGGCGCTGGGAGGGGACCGCCTGGGATGCTGCAGATTGAACTGAGCTCTGCCTATGGTACTATCCGCCCAGCCCCCTCTATAATTGTTCTTTGAGAAGAATTACCACAAAATTCTTTGTTAATCATTATTTCACTTTAATTTTCATGTTTATGTGAGGTGTGATACTGTAATTGTTAAGTTCATATTGTGCTGAAGACTGTCTAAATGACAGCCTGGGATATGAATTTGGTAGCCTGACTTTGGACACGAAGGGGCCGCAGCCATAGCACAGCATTAGCACAGCGGGCAGGGCGTTTGCTTGCATTACATGCGGCTGACCTAGGAGTAATTCCTGAGAAAAGAGCCAGGAGTAACCCCTGAATGTTGCCAGGCATGACCCAAAAGCTAAACACAAACGAATGAATGAAAAAATAGGTAAATAGACTTGAAGCTGCAGTATTAAATACTGCCCTACTCAGTTCCAGTACCCACTAACTACTATCTTCTGACCCTGTACATTTATTTTCCTAATATTGAGGTAAATGATACCATGTGAAAACTGGGGTTGTGCGGTTAAGTAACTTCTAACGTCATAAATAATGGAGATGTAATTTAAATCCAGGTTTGCCTAATTTTTTTTGCATTAGTTCTCTGTTATTGCCTTTTTTAAAGTTACTGATAACCTTTTTAAATTAATGTAACATTTAATTGAATGTTGACATGTTGAAAATTTGTGTTTTGTAGGGATTTATTAAAGATGTTCATGAAGACTCCCTTACGGTTGTTTTTGAAAACAAGTAAGTAGCTTTTTAAAAGATGGCTGATGCTGAATTGCTGCTTTGATGTTTCTGCTCAGTGGACGTGAGTTTGCTTTGGGGAGCAGCGGGTTGTTTTGTTTGATCATCTTTGAGTCAAGGTCTTTGTTTTTTTTGTTTGTTTGTTTTGTTTTTTGGTAACCTTTGTTTTTCTGCACACAATTCAATCACTTTTATTCAGACACTTTCTTTGCCAAATATATGTGAACATGGATTCATGTATGTAGTTTTTGTAGAAATTGTTGGGGATAAATGAGATTAAAATGTTCTTAATTTTAAATTTTATTATTTTAATTTTTATCTTACCACTGTGAGATACACAGTTACAAAGATGTTCCTGTTTGGGTTTCAGTCATACAGTGTTCCAGTACCCGTCCCTCCACCAGTGCCCATTTCCCACCACCAATGTCCCGGATTCCCTTCCCCTCCCCCAGGTTTTCCCTCTCTCTGTCTCTCCTCTCTCTCATGCTTAATTTTTTGAAATCCAGAATGTTACAATGATCTTGTAGTCTTTCCAATGTTTTCTGGCAGAATAAATGCTAGATTTTTTTTTATTGCGATTAGTAGAAACAAATTAATTTTTATACTGTAAGAGTTAGGTAATGTTTTGAATGTGTTAAAGATAATCTGGGCTCGGTTAGGAGGGATTGGTTATAAGTTAATAGTATATGATCGAAGGTCAGAAGAGTTCCAGTTTATATTTACATTGCTTTAGAAACTGAATGGAAAAATAACTGCCCTCCAAGCTGTTTTAATAGGAAACCAGTATTGAGGTGATTTCTTTCAGCGGTTCAGTACTGTTGTTGAGACTGTAATGGTGAAAGGAAAGCAGTTCAGAAACTTTCTTTGTGTACCGCTGTTTTGCCTAGCATTGGTAGATGGTAGTGACAGGAACGTCTGCGGAGTAGCGCCAAGCTCTGGGTAGGGCCTCTCGCTTTGCACATGGCCTGGTGTTCGATCCCACGTATCCCATAAGGTCCGCTGAACACCACCAGGAGTAATTCCTGAGTGTAGAGCCAGGAGTAACCCCTGAGTATTGTTGGGTGTAACCCCCGCCCCCCAAGAAAAATAAAAGCCACTAATAAATGATATAAAAAGAAATGTTGGCAATTCAGCTTTTATACAGAAGTAAGTTTAGTAGAAGAATAGCTGGTATATGTATACTTGCTACAAAAAGATTATAAACAAGCTTTTGTAGATCAGTTCTTTTTGTAAACTTAAAATAATTGAGAATTTATTTGTAGCTAGATGAACATGAATGCTAAGAGGGAATTATGCATCTTGGGATTTTAATGTGTGAAATTATTCCTTTTGACAGCTTACATAGTTGTGAAAATGTTAGAAATAAGCTGATCCTATTACTGTATTATTTTCAGTGGTATAGGTGTGACATTTCCAGTGGGTTACAAATTTAGCTTATGCTTCAAATTCTTTTGCAAATATGTATTCCTTTAGCATTAAGTAATTTAGAGGGTACTATAGTTATCAGCAGTGTTAATTAAAAACTTTGTTAAAGTAATTGAAAATTTTGTTCTACTTCAACAAACTTGAAAATACTTGCAAGTTGTATTTAATTTAGAGAACGATAAATGACAAGTTAACTTGAAAAAGATGTAACACTAAACAAACTATATAGCTTATTTAGGGACTATTCGAATAATAGATTTTTAAATGTATAATTCTTTTCCTTCTAGCTGGCAGCCAGAACGCCAGGTTCCATTTAATGAAGTTAGATTACCACCACCACCTGATATTAAAAAAAGAAATTAGTGAAGGAGATGAAGTAGAGGTAGGTATTTATAAGTTAATTTACTTGCACGTAGTTTTTGTTTTAGATAAAATTTCGTAGGGAATTCTATTTTGCGTATGGATAATCTTAATTCCTTTGTTTTCTGTATGTGTAATGTAGCATTGCTCGAAATTTGGAGTCGGAACTGGTATTGTCTTGGTTCTGCCATTTGGACGGACTTGGCGTTCCTTTACAGCTAAAGTGAAATGATCTTGAGAATTTAGTAAGATACTGCCCTTTCAAAATTTGGATGTAAGAGTTTTATTGAGGGTGGATGCTATTTCAGAGGAGAGTGTGGGAGGAGAGAACAGAAATAAGCAAATTTGTGCCCCAAAGAAAGGAGACCAGAGTAGTCCCAAGATAATAGCGATCAGGTGTCCTGTACAGAGCGTGGCACAGAGTTATATGGTGTTCACTGTTTGCCTCCTCTGGTAATGAGTTTTGTGTTTTTCCTCAATCCTTGCAAAATATTGGTAGTTTCCTTTTATTATAGTGATCCTAATGCAGTACATTATGTCATGTCTTGCTTATTCTAATATTTATTCTGGAAATATCTGGATATCTTGAAGAAAATGAGAACAAAAAACTATTGGTCTGTGATTAAAAAGCTCTTATAATTTGCATATCATTTCCACCCAGGTTCTGTGCCTAACCCCCTCAGTTTTAGTGAAAAATTTTATTTTTCACTATTGTATTGTTTTTTCCTTCTTGTATTGTTTCTTTGGGGTGTTTTTTTTTATACTTACAGATTTTGGATATCTATCTTCAGTTACCTTTACTGATTTTCGTCACGCTAGCGATTGAACTAAGGCTGGCACTTTACATCTGACCCACAGCTCTAACCCTTCACTATCTGATTTCGAGTAATAGGTTTATTAGTAAAAAGAAACATGGAAGTACATGTCAAATCAAGGCATAATGAATTTGTTGGAGATAGAAAAATCCATTTTTAATTTTCAGGAAGTTAATACTGATTCCTCCTTGGTGCTCAGCTATGCGTGGTTCTCACTAGGGGTTGATGGTATTGAAGAGAGAGGTTTCAAATCTATTTGTTTCGTGGAGTGGGGTAGGGAAACTGGATTTAGGGAAAGCCTTATTTACAAGCATTTAACAGAACATACTGTCCTTCACTTTACAGTTTATTTTCCCAGTTGATTTCCACCAGAAGTGGAGAGTTAGAAGAAGGGGACCTTGATTGTCGTTTCGATGCCTAGGTGTGATATGGATGTGGTCTTTGCGGGCATTGCCACTGATTGGATAGCGAACCAAGGAGAACAGTAGTGAGTGGTGAAGCGGATTTTGAGAATTGGTGTGAGCTGAGATTCCTTGTTGGGTGAGCAGTAGACTGTGGCTGTGCTGCTTCTGGGGACTTCGGCCTTGTTCATCGGTGAAGCCGCTTTCTCAGTAGTACTTTTTTCTATCATTGTTATGTGAGAATAGATAAAAGAACTTGATTTAAGTTTTCAAATTTTATTTTCATTCTGGGATTCTTTTAAGACAAGCAAAGTATGGCAGCTTCTGGAATTTAGAAGTGGGTTCTGTGAGTGTCTTAGGCTCTGATCGCTATCACTGATGCAGTGTGTTTCCTTTTTTATTTTTTTGGTTTGGGGGCTACTCCCTGCTCAGGGATTACTTCTGGCTCTGCGTTTAGGAATCACTTTGGGCAGTGGTCAAGAAAGCATGTGGGATGCTAGAACTTGAACCCTGGTAGAACACCCTGCAGGCAAACACCCCACCTGCTGCACTACCTTTCGGCCCCCGCAGCGTGTTTTCTCCAATCTAGTTCAGGAAGATCTTGTTTGGTGGTTTCTGGATTCTTAGTTGTTGACCAACCTGTGAACATACATTGATATAAGAGGTGAAATGGTTTGGACATTGATTAATATGGAGTGTTTTCTTTCACTTAAGTTTATGATTTAGTTTTATTTTTAGTTTTTATGATTTGGGGAGTGTTCCCAGTGATACTTGGGGGGTTGCTCCTACTCTGCACCAAGGAAGGAATCACTTCTGCTAGTGGGGGGGCAGGGCCACATAATGCTGGGGAATCTGGGTCCGTCCTGGGCAAGGCGCCGCCTTAGCTTCCTTGCTGACTCCAGTGGCTTCATTTATTTTTACTCACTTTTGTGGTGGTGGACATTCAAACTAGGGCCTCATTGTATGCAAATCTGATGCTTGTCACAGATAAACTCCTGCCTAAATGCCCAGTAGCAAAGTAATTAAATTCATTTAGGAAATAGGAGAGAGGGTCCAGTGGGGCTGGGGTTGAGGTTGCTAGGGTGGGGGGAGAGAACAAAAGAGAGGGGGAACTGGGGTGTTCGGAGGACTGTATCAGTGTCAGGGATCGAATCCTGGTCAGCTCTTTCAAGACTAGTGTCTTGCTGTGTTATTTTAACTCCTTGAGGTTTTTTTTTTGTTTCTGTTATAAAATATTTAGGGTTTTAACTTAATGTAGGTAATTTATTATGTAGTATGGTTTTAGTTTATGTCAAGAGCTACAGTCTTCTGTTAAGTCTCAAATACTGAAATAGTTGGTATCTGTATTGTGTGTGTGTTTATGTACATACACATAACAGAGAGAGAGAGAGAGGAGAGAGAGAAAGACAGAGACAGAGAAAGACAGAGACAGAAGAGAACAGCAGATTATCCCTGGCTTTGTTTTTTGGGGACACATGCAACAGTGTTAGGATCAAATCCAGGTTCCCAGCATGCAGTGTATGTGCTCTAGCTCTTTGAGCTATCTTCTTCATCCTGTAGGTTATTTTTTTTTAATACAATATTGCCTTAGGGCCTTTCCTAACTTCTGAATACTGAATTACCCTGAAGGAGCAGCAGCTTCAATCCTGAATGTTTCTAATGTATCACCCTTTATTCCCAGGGTGTTCAAGTTTTGTATCAGCCTCACAACTCTTAGAGCTCTAGGGACCTCTCTTTGAGGAAGGGAAAGGTGACCTTGATATGCTTGTTAGTAAAAATTCTTTGAGAGACGGGTCGTGTAGAGGTTACTCAGGAATCTCTCCTGGTTTTGGTCAGGACCATGTGGAATCCCATGGATTGAACCCAGTTTATCCTGGCAGCTGTACTCTCTCCAGCCCCTAATCGTTTGTAAATTTAGAATGAAAAGGATGCAGAGAAGAGCTTTCCATTGAGTTTTTCTTCTTTTTCTTTTTTTTTTTTTTTCCTTTTTGGGTCACACCGCGGCGCTCAGGGGTTACTCCTGGCTCTGCACTCAGGAATTACTCCTGGTGGTGCTCGGGTGACCATATGGGATGCCGGGGATCGAACCCGGGCCGACATGGGCCGGCCGCGTGCAAGGCAAACGCCCTACCCGCTGGGCTATTGCTCCAGCCCCACCATTGAGTTTTTCAAACATTTTTATAGATTGCCGTGAGATTCTGTTCTTACAGGTCATGAATAGTTGAATATTGGCAGTTTTCTCTGGCTTACTGGAAATTTTAATATACAAATGTTTGGCTCCATGATCTTTGCCTTATAAACAGCTTATCTGGCATTATAGGACATACATTTGAGTCGTGGTTGAATAAAACTTCAAGAAGATAGTATATGGTTACTTACTGTCCTACTAAACCTGTTTCTTTGTTGATTGTAAATGAGATGAAATGGATATTTGGGGACAGAACATGGCTAGTATATTATCACATAGTTTGGTAATGAGTCATTAATACTGATTAGGTGTTCAGTTTAATGCTTAATATTGTTTAGAAATTTTCTCCTTGAAAATGGTTAATTCTTTTGGCATTCACATTGTATCTAGTTGGAAGGCGTAGTGGAGTTCGGTGACTTCAGGAGCCAAGTGAGAGTAAGTGATACTTTGTTGTGTGCTTAGAATCTGCAGACCATTTTGTAGTAGACTTGGAGTTATTTGGTAGGTGAACTGAAGTGGACTTGGGAAGATTCCTCATATTCTGTCCTCCCTCCTTTAAACTAGTCTTTAGTCTGGGAAATTAGCTTTAGCCGCTTTTACGTTGTCTTCTAGGCCTCTTGAGGGCACTTGTCTGTCTCTTGCTCGTCCTTAGATTTGAAAGAAGCTTAGGCTACTGGAGCAGTGAGTGCCAATCCCACCTTTTACAGAAAGGTGAGTGGCTTCCTCAGAACCGTGGAGGGGGCTGGTGAGATGGTACAGCGGGTCAGTGCTAGGCTGTGTCTTAGCAGTGCTTTGAGCCCCAGCAATCCTTACGGCCCTCTGGGCACCTGTAGGAGTGATTCCTGACTACAGAGCCAGGAGGAACCTTGGGTGTCACCTGGTGTGGCCCAAAAGTCCCATTCCCTTCCCTCTCCCCAGCCCCTAAAGTTTGGGAAATAAAGTTAAATCTGAAGAATTGTTATTTCTGTGAGCACGTCTATGCTCTTTAGTGACAATGACTAAATACAATTAGTAATCAACATTTGGGCATAGACTAGGACACAGTTTTTCAGTTCTAGGTTTGAGTAGATGAGATAGTCTTCCCCTGTGTGGGCCGTGCCTGGCAGCAAGTGTCCGGGGCTGTTCTTACTTAGCGTAGTGCTTAGAAGGGGGAACATGGGATGCTGGGGCCCAAACCCAAGCCTCCTGAGAACAAAGCACGCGCTCCATGTAGCCTGTGGAGTGATCACCATACGTTCTCCCTTTTGTAAAGCACACAGAGATCCACACAGAACCTAAATGGAGACAGAATGCTTTTGGCCATGTTGAACAGGGAGGAGGGGACGTTCAGAGGCTACTCCTGGCACTCTGCTTGGAGGATCATGTCGCTGGAATTGAACGTGGGCTGGAACCACACCTGGTGATGTTCAAGGGTTACTTTTGACTCCGCATAGAGGAATCACTCCTGGCAGTGCTGGGTGGGTGGGGATAAGGGTTACTGGTGATTCAACCTGGATCAGCTGCGTGCAAGGCAATTACACGTGTGCTCTTGCTCTGGTCCCCCATCTGTGGTAGTTCTTCGGTAGTTATTTCCTTCCTTTTTCTCTTTTTGGTCCTCATCGGGCAGTGCTTGGGGATAGTTTTGACTGTGCTTAGCATTGCTTGGGGAAAACGAATGGTATTGGGGAACCAGTCGGGTCAGCTGCATGCAAGGCCTTATCTGCTGTACTGTGGCTCTTTTTGCTCCTTTAGCGTTTCCCTTTTTGTGTCACTCTGATAGACCTGCAGCCAGCATTCCTAGCAGTGCTCAGCCTTGTGGTTCTGAGGATCAGGCCAGGGCTTGAATGTGTAAGACGTGCACTGTATCACTTGACCCATACCCTGAGCCCCTTTTGGTTTTCTTTGGGTCACATTCTAGTGGAGCTGAAGCCTTATTCCTGGCTCTGTGTTCAGTGATCGTTTCTGGCAGTGCTCAAGAGACTGTACATGGTTCAGGAATCAAAAACTGGTTGACTGCATATGGAGCAAGCACTGTATGTATCCTTTGCACCACATCTCTGGACCCTTTTGAAATTTTTATTTTTAGCCATGCATATATGAGGGAAAATAGTAATCACAGTTATTTTTGTTGTGTTCTTTGCCATTTTACTTATAATTTTACAGAAATAATAAAAGAATGGCCAAGGTCAATTTTGCTAGGGTTCTTTTTTTTTGGGGGGGTAGGTATATACCAAGAAGTGCTTAGGACTTTGATAACTCTACACTCAGGGGTCATTCCTGGTGGGCCCGGGGACCATTTGGACCTGAGAATTGAACCCAGGTCTACCACGCACAACTAGCACCCTACCCATTGTACTGTCACTTTAGCCTCAAGTGGGCTGGGAGAGGCACATACGGCCACGCTCAGGACTAATTCCTGGCCTTGTGCTTAGAGTTCACTCCTGGTGGGCTATGGGAGCCCTGTGAGATGGTGAGTCAGCCACCTGCAAGGCCAAGTGCTGTACCTACTATTCAGTAACTCTGGCCCCTTCAGCACCAATTATTTTAATAAAAAATTTGAAAATGACTACTCAAAAAATTCACCATACTGTCCTGATTTTGGCAGTATATTCGTTTTGACTGAAGTTCTTTGTTACTTGGTGCTCTGTAGTTATGCCTCACGTAACCTTGACCAGCTCTTTTTGTTGGTTTTGCTTTTTATTGTTTTGGCTTTTTGGGCTACACTCTAGTTCTTGGGGGCTGCTTCAAATTGAGGCCGCCATTATGTAAAGCCTGTGCTCAGTTAAGCTGTTTCTTTGGCTCCAATATAATACATTTAGCTTACTCTCCTTAACTTCTATTTGAATACCATAACGCAGCATTTTCTTTGGGTGCACACCCACCCTTGTCAGGGCTATTCTCTGCTCTTTGAGTGTTACTCTCAGAGGAGTTTGGGGAAGTATCGGGGATGGAACCTGTGAAGTTTGCCTCAGGCCATAGAGCTTTCTCACTTCAGCCCGAAATACAAGATTTGAAGAAATCTGGTGACTCTTAATTTTGAATGGAGAGCATAATCATCTTTTGCACTATAATTCCACTGTTTTATTATTTAGCCAACTTGATTAAGTAAAAAGTGGGGTTTTTTTTGCATTTCTTTTATCATCTGTTTCTAGTACCTTTTATAAACATCAAAGAAGATGAAAATACTGTCCTGTGTCCTTTAGAAAAACATGATGGTCTAGATTCTTGTCATTTATTTTGTTTCTTGTCATTTTACTTTGTATGATGAAGTACTGCTTGAATTACTGGGAGAGGATGTCAGATTTTCCTTTCCTCCTTGACTTCATTCTGGTCTAGGAGGCTGTCACTGAGGACTTCTCACAGTCTCACATTGTTGATGAGAAGAGTTCACAATCTTAGTATTTAGTGTGCTGATTTGTTTCTTTGTAATAGCCTTCTGATTCCTGAGAATTTTGAGAATGTTCTTGTAAATTTTAATCCTTTTTGTAAATACGGGGTGGAGGAAAGTACTGAATCCCCAACACCCTGCCCTGTCTCCTGTTTCTGGGATCTAATCCAGGGACTCCCACGCGCAAGGCAAACAGTACACCACTGAGCCACATTGCAGCCTCTAAGTCTGTTCTTAGCTGTTGAGCAATGGAAAACGCAACTGAAAGAATGGTCTTGATGAGAATGAAAGTCATTTCAAGAGTCAGGATAAGTAAGGCAACCTTTGACTCATAGGGGCATCTTTGCTATCTAGTTGCAAGATAATGACATTCTATTCTAAAATTCATGAATGTGCTGATATTCTTTCGGAAAGGAAGGATAAATGTTATAAAGTAATGCCAAGTTGAAAATTGAGTTCACTGGAGCCTGTTTAATATATAAAAGCGATCTTCCTTTTGTCCTCTCTTAATAGGCTTTTTTGGTATTGGTTTGTTTATTTTTGATGTGGGCACACCCAGTGGTGTTCAGGGATAGCTCCTGGTGGGCTTGGGGACCTCTATTGGGTGTGCTGGGGATCAAACTCAAGTCTGCTGTGTGCGTTGCAAACTCCTTGCCCACTGTATTATTGCCCCAGCCTCCTCTTTAATAGCCTTTGCTCTGAAGAATGGGGTGGTAAGGTGACTGTTAGGTGGCTTATTTATCTGTGCCGCCACCTCCAGTCTGCTATCTGTATAGATGCTTCAGGCTTTACCAAAACTATATGTATCTCAGAGTTTTCCTGTTTCTGGTTGTTTGCAGATATCTCATGGATGAGGTGTTAGCGTGTAAGCATGTAGAGTTTTTCTGGCTGTCGCTTTAGGGTCAACCCTAGTTCCCACAATGAAGATTTGTGTGGGTACTAGCCTTCTGCACTTCTGCATTCCTCCCATTTATGCCAGCACGCTGCTGCATTCATAGAAGTAACTAATCCAAATGGAAATTAGATTTGTAAAAGATGTAAGTAGGGGGCCAGAGCGACAGCCCAGCAGGTAGGGCGTTTGCCTTGCACAAGGCCGGCCTCTGCCGGCCGGGTTCGGCATCCCATATGGTCCCCGAGCACCGCCAGGAGTAATTCCTGAGTGCAGAGCCAGGAGAAACCCCTGAGCGTCTCGGGTGTGACCCAAAAAGCAAAAAAAAAAAAAAAAAAAAGAAAGAAAAAAAGAAGAAAAAGTTGTAAGTAGTAGAGTACATACCCTACTATGCTTTTAAAAGCACTTGATCACTTGATATCCCGTTATTCGTTGATTTGCTCGTCACGGGTGCCAGTAATGTTTCCATTTGGCCCTGTCACGTTGCCAGTGTAGCCCAATGACATCTGTTTAAAAGCACATGCACAAATTTTTTAAGATAAGTTTTATATGTATAAATTTTTTTTTTCCCCCAAATTTTATTACACCATTTTAGACATACAATTGCAAGATGCTCATGCAGAGTTCTGGTTCCACAGCGTTCCAACATCCATTCCTCCACCCAAACCCATCTCCCATCACCAATGTCCCAACCTCCCCCCCCCCCACACCTCAACTACTTGGCGGGTTCTGTATGTCTTCTCTCTCCTCTCTATCTCTCCTTCCCGCCAAACTTTCCTGCACATCGTGAAATGCAGTGCATTAAAGGACATTACTGTTTCCACTATTTTGATGCGGCCACGCAACCTGGGCTCAAATTGGTTTTGTTCTGTTAATCTGTTCGTGAGGTAGGATCCCAGCGTCCGAACAGCAAAAGTGGTGGCTAGTGTGGTGAGCGAAGTCTCATCCGGCTAGCTTCGCCCACTGCCAAAACCCATCTGTCCTCCCGGGAGGCCCCATGGTCAGCTTAGCCAGGGGAAAGCGGAGTTCCAGCTTCCCCAGGCCCGTCCAAGGCCTTCATGCTATGGCTGGTCGCCCCAGGGCAGCTCCTGGGCGGGGCCACCAGGCTACCGACAAAATGAAGGGGGAATGGCCGACTCTAACTCCATCTGACGAATTCCCAGCAAGTCCCGCTTCTGGGAGCCGCCTACCTGGGCTCGAACTGGTTTTGTTCTGTTAATCTGGTCGGAGGTAGGATCCTGGCGTCTGGACAGCAAAAGTGTGGCTAGTGTGGTGAGCGAGTCTCATCCGGCTACTTCGGGACCCCCTGGAGGGTGATGGGCCCACTCCCAAAACCCATCTGTCCTCCTGGGAGCCCCATGGTCAGCTTAGCCGGGGGGAAAGCGGAGTTCCCAAGTTTTATGTATAAATTTTTAAAGATCGGTGTTATAAGATTTATACTTTGCTGTATCTATAGTCTTTATAATTCTTTTGGTCCCACTGAAGTTTTTATGCATTTGATTCAGGTTCCTCAGCAAGTGATCTAAAATGTCATACTGAGGGAACTGGTTTTAACCTTTAAGGAAAAAAAAGAAATTTGGTTTATCACTTTTTTGAAAATCATAATTTCACCATTTTTTGTGTAAGTTTCAGTACATCTTTGTACTAGTAAGCTTTTTTTTCCTCTCATCTCAGGTGTATTCAAGAGCAAATGATCAAGAGCCATGTGGATGGTGGTTGGCTAAAGTCCGAATGATGAAAGGAGAAGTAAGCAATCCTAATACCTATTTGTGGCTTGTTTGCAGGAAAATATTCCAACTCTTAGTTTCGATTCTAAAAGTGCATTTCAGAAATAGTTGATCACTTCAAGCATTCATCAGCTCTTTCTGTTCTGTTTGTCCTGACTTTGCAAACAGCACAGCTGCTCTTTGAATACTACAGTGTAGGCAAGTGAGGACCCTCCCAAGGTTGATGCTTATAAGAATCTATAGTTTAGGCAGTTAAGATTAATGTACCCAAACTGTGCTTAGTATTTGTGCCACAAGGGGCAGGTTAAGCCTGTCGGGAACGCCCGCCAGGGTCCCCAACAGTGCTGGGAAGCGAGTTCCCTTCTACCTCCAGAGCCAGCGGGAATGGATGAAGACTCAGGAATTCGATGCAGTTTTAAATTAAGGCTTTACTTATCACAGGTTCAGGCATACAAATCAGCAATAGGAAAAACCCGGGTGCTTAGGATTCCCGGCTAGAACTCTAGCCACGCGTAGTCTAAGATGGTGGCCACCAGGTCTTAAGGCCCTGTAAAGAGGAGAAAGACAAGACTCCCAAGAAGAGTGCAAGCCCCAAAAAAGAGCCCCAAAAGAAAGAAAAGAGAGAGGAAGCAGGCTGGTTTCATACCCCTGCAACTCAGACTTCCCACTTTTATGGGAAGCAGGAAGGGTCAAATGCCCTTAGGTAATTTCTCCCAGCACCTCACCTAGACCTATTATATGCTAATGTTTTGAGCCAATATCTGCCTGGAAATGCCTTTATAGGGTAGAGGGGGGTTTCTGAGATGGCATGTCTCTGTTCCAAAGACTAATACTAATGCCAGTTAAATATTTCTCCAAGCCTTCACAAGAGTCTCGTCTACTTCACGGTAGTTTTGTATTTTAGTTGTCTTTGAGTTATCAGGAGCCATGCTTGCTTGCTTGGAAGCAATCAGCATTTCTCTCTGGTCTAATTACTTAGAGATCCAATGTGGCCAGGCAAATATGCTGATAAGATCTAGCTAGTTCCACGATGATTGTGGCAGCATGAGAGAATATTTATACCAGCCAGTACAGAATACATGGTTAGATAAACTGCCACATTTAGGACTACCCCCTATCTAAGTGACCTGCAGGAGGCAATCCAGGGTAGATGCAGAGGCTCTTAGAGGAGTCCTGCAACATGTC